>PGTU02014402.1:0-10278 GCA_002896215.2 Cicer echinospermum
TAAACTAATAATCCATCCTTCATCGTTTTTCAGTGGTCTCGCTTTAAGTTTAAACGGACATCCACACTTTTTAGTTGAAGTACCTATGTCATTTGTATTTGACTTATATTGTCCACCTCTATCACAACCAAGAATTACTTTTGTCTTTCTTCCTCTCTTTCCAGTCTCTACGTCTGATCGAGTAATGATAACTGCTACTCGATTTTGTCGACCTATCTCTCTTGCCCATGATATGACAGCTTCTCGTGACTCAAAAATTTGATCAGTTGTAAATGCTTCAGTTAAATCTATAAATACTGGTCGTGTGTTTTTCCATCCCTAGTTCAAAAAAACAATTCAAATAAAATAACAAACAAATTAAAACATATCAAAAAAAAAAAAAAAAAAAAAAAATAAGTACCGGATTTTTGAAATTTCCGGGTTAACTACCGGAAATTTCAAAAAACCAAATTTCCGGGTGAACAAAATGACTACGGAAATTTCAAATTTTTTGAAATTTCCGGTAGCTTCCGGAAATTTCAAAAATCCGGTATTCAAATTAAAACTACCGGAAATTTCATTTCAAATTTCCGGTAACAATTATAACTACCGGAAATTTCATGCAACTACCGAAATTTTCAGGAAGTTCAGATTTCTGAGGTAATTTTTTTACTGAGAGTAAATGAATTTTTAATTTTTTAAGGATAAAATTGGAATTTCACTATTTGGGGGGGTATAGGTTTAAATGGGGGGTACAATAGCCAGTTTTTCCCAATTTGGTAGTCCGATTACCAATAGGCCCAAGATAGGAAATGTAGTAATTAATTAATGTTGAGTCGTTCCTAAATGAAGTTCTTTTTACAAAATCTGTTTTTAGATTCTCTTTTTTTTTTTTTTTTTAACTATAATCCTTGTAGAAACTAATAATTCTTTGATTTTCCTTCTTAATTTTCAAGTGTAGATAGTGTAACACAACTAAGGACTGCATTGGTGCTTTTCATCCCATTAACCATGCCTCCTGGTGTTGACAAATCCAACCGACCTTCTAATGAATTGATGTAACAATGCCTGGCCTAAATGCACGATATCTGATAGGACACTGATATTCCGTAGTAATTTGAAAAGTTAAATTAAACGAATATAATCAAGCTATCGGAGTCGGGAATTGACACTAAAAAATCTCGGAACACGCCTTCAAATCACAGTCTCTGCCACATGGCTCAAGAGTGATTTTATAATAAAGGAAAGCGAGTAATTTGCAAGCTAGAGGATCGAAATCAACAACATGCAAATTAGGAACAATTGTAACCAAGCCAAAATCCACAATCGGCCTCATCCAATATGAAATTTACATAAAACAAAGAAATTTGTCGAGAACAAATCAATTAAATATGAGTTTATTTAAGAATTGAAGTTAAAATTTTAATGAAATTTATATTATATGAAAAATAATAATTAATTTTATAAATTATAATTAAAAATTTAATAAAATAAAAATAATATTAATATTTTAAATATAAAATATAAAATATAAAATTATTATTTAATATTAAAATAAATAATAAATAAATAAATAAATAAACATTAACTGAAATTTAAGTTAAAAGACCTGTTTATTCAAAAACAAATAAACCTCTTTTTTGTTGTGTTCCTCAACAGCAAAGCGGGCGAGACTAATGATCGCAAGGCTGTTCTGGCTTCCTGGCATATCGCGAATGTCACCAACCGATATCATTATATTATTCTTTCTCCTTTTGATAATAAGCTTTCACGATATGTTGTTGGGGGAGAGAGTGCCATGTAGCATCTCCTTTTATGCGGTTAATTAAATTAAATTTAGCATGAAATAAAAAATTAAATTAAATTTAGCATGAAATAAAAAATTAAATATGAAAAATCAATTCCATGTCGGTAACGATAGCGAATCGAAATCCTTATTCAAGAATTTTTCTTCACGCGCAATTTGTTACAATAACGTGTTCACTTTATTATTATTATTATTATTTTATTTTATAACAGAAATCTAAGATGACTAAAGTTTTAATCATTTCACTTCTTTTTACGGCTTTATCAAAATTTTATATTTTTTATATTATATATTATTTTTTATTGAGTTGAAAATGTAAATTATACATATTATTTATATAAAATTATTTAATATATATACACAATTTGATATATTGAATAATAAATTGAATATTTTTAAATTTATGTATAATCTATATGCATGATTTATATATAATTATATAGTATAAACTTTTAATTTAAGTTAAAAAATTTGAAAAAATGATTGAAAAAATTAAGAGATGTTTAAATAAAAGAATCCAAAATTTAAAAAGATATTTAATTCAAAGAAAACTTTATATTTGTTCACTTTATTTTTTTACAAAGGTGTTCACTTTATATTTATTTTTTTTTAATAGTATAAAACTCAAATACTTTATTACCATAAAAAAACTGAAATATTTTTGTTGCGTTGTTTTTACTCTAATTAGTGTATTCATTATGGCTTGTCCAGATTATATATTTAAATATTATAATTTGTAATACTTTTTTAAATAATAATAAAATAATTATTCGAGTTAAAAACAAATAATTAATATGATGAAAAAAATCATAAAATAATTTAGATAAATTAATTATTATGCTCTAATTGTTATACTGTAAATAGAGTTGTTAAACAGACCGATTTCGTTCCATTCTTTCTCGTTTGAAGGGTACAATCATATGAATGAACACATTTGATTCCTTGTTTTGTTAAGATCCATGGAGACTAAAAGTGAGAAACTACCGTACTATATCAAATGTATCAATATAGGTGATAAGAATTAGAAATTTTTTCGTCTATGTACATAGGATTATAAAAATGTCAGGTTACAAATATTGGATCTATATATAATTTTGTGACTATTGGCGTGTGAGTTGAATTTATGTTACCTTTAATTGATAAACCAACCGCACAATCTGAATTGTGTTGGATTTTGATGTTGACTTTATCATTTGTATGCTTAAAGCAGTTTAATTTCAAATACAACTTACGACATTGGATTGACAAAACAAGGCCCACGACAGGGCTTTCTTGGGAGCGGACATGGCCCAAGACGTTGAGTGATTCTCATTTGTTACTGTCCATTTCGTAGACTTGTATGAGCAGCGACAGATCTTCTTGGGAGCGGACAGAGCCCACGACATCCCATATATATATATATATATTATAACTATGTATTATCAATTATTTGTTATATAATGATAAGTTGTCAAAACTAAATTGTTTTAAAAAAAAAAAATGACATTTTCGCATCTATCCTCGACGTATGTATCCTCTCTTCTCTTGATATCTTTTCTCAATTTGTTCTCACTGTATTAAACTTTATACTAATAAAATATAACATAATAAGTTAAATACAACAGTTCTATATATAGATAAATTACCTAATATCGAAGAATAAATAAATAAATTAATCTCGAACAAATTATAACATTATCTTTGACAACTAAACTATTAACTATTAGCAAACTTTTACATGTTATATGATATAGTGTGATACTATTTTTAATTGTGAATTGTTTTAATTAATATGTGTATTTTTTAAGAGTGACACGATGTTTAAACATAAAAAAATTGATACATTTTTCAAGAAAAAAAGTTTTTGACAAAGATAAAAATAGTAGATATATTTTGTTTGATTGAATTGTGTAAAGTTCTAAACTTGTGTGAATTGTGTGACTTGTGAAAATTATATAACTTGCGAAAATTGTGTGACTTGTGAAATTTGTAAAACTTGTGAGAATTGAAAATTATAACTTTTGCAACTTGTCTACTATATATGAATTGTGTGAAACTCTAAAAAAAAACTATATCACTTCTAAGAATTTCAATTATAATATTTTTAGTTAATATTCATGCTCCAGCTCCCTCCAATATTTGTGCAAGATCCACCAATACTTGTTATGATTGCGTTTAATATAACTCTTGGTTGTTGTTATTGACCCATTTGCTTGATTTCATGTGTTATCTATGAATGAAAAGAAGTTTAACCAAATAAAAAAGCTTTTTAGTCTCAATTGGTTTAGATATAATGTTAATATGTTATGTTTCTACGGACAGAAGTAAAGAGCTTGGATAATGCAATTATTATAGCATGGTTATTTTGCTATCATCACATGTGTTCCTATTATTGATTTGTTGTTGCAATCAAGGCTTTCAACTTCCAAAAGAGATATATCTGGAAAGACAATTTTTTGTATTTTGAATTTTTCCCTTAAATTCTTGTATTTCCATTCATAGTATAATTCTTGTACCTATCTTTGATGTAGTATTTTTTTAGAAATTTTATTTCACTCTACTACCAATTTGTTTTGATAAATGTACTGAAATAAATTTTGATATAGAAATATTTTATATTTTGATCTTTTAATATTTTTCTACTTTATAAAATATTATAATTATAAACTAATATAAAATACTTCAGAATTATGTTTATAAAGAAGTAAAATATTAGTTGCGGATTTATTTCTAAATTTATCTGCGAATCTGAATTTTATGTGAACTTTGTTGCGAAATTACTTGTTGGAATTATAATTTGGAAACATTCGCGAAAATTACATGCGAAAATGGCCACATAAAAATGTCATAAGAAAATTCCTACAGTGGAATTCTTTACCAAACTTTTGTTGCAAATATGTTCAGTTTTTCCCGCGGAATTATTCACATGTACTTTACCTGCGGATTTCAAATCCTCGGGAAAACAATTATCTGCGAAGGTTTTACATGGAGAAATAACTTCGCAGGTAAATCCGTTTGTAACGTGTTTCTTGCAGATTTTTAGCTTAAGTCCACATGAATTTCCGCTAGTAAAACCTTAATCTCTAGTAGCGTTTATTAAGTAAAGGTTAAGTTTTGAGTTAGAATTTTATTTTATTTAAAGATTCCAAGTTTCATGAATTAAAATACAAATTTTGTTGATAAGAAAAGATAAATAAAATATTTGATATATTTTGAAAAGAATGAAACTATTTCAAATAGTTAGAACTTTGAAACTAGAAAAATATTTATTGATTTTGTGTGTGTGTGGTTATGTTGTTATGAGGTAAACACTTTGATTGAACATTTAGTCTTTAAAAATGTAGTAGATCAAACTTGTAGTTATTTGGAAAAAAAAGTGAGTTATGGTAAATTTGAAAATTTTTGTGGTTGTGTGGAAAAATTTAAGAAAAATAATTTTAGACATTTTGAATTATTGTTAGCAAATTCTATGAGAAATTTAAAGGATGTTAATTTCTAAAAATATATTTTATATGTTGAAAGTGTGTATAGTAGATAATAATATTAGTCCTTACTTGTTTTAAACTATTTTAGTAAATGTACTCTTAGGGGATTAAGAGTAAGAAAGGGTTTGTAAGGTAGTTAAAGTTTCAGGGACTAATTTGACAAAGTCAAACACTGTTTGATTGAAGGTGTTGGCACGAGCGATATTTTCGTTGTGTTTGATTGTGGTAGCGATAATTGTTGAAAAATCTATAATTGAGTTAAGAGCTCATTCCAAATTATTAGTTAGCACATAAGGATCATATATGTGTGATTGATAGGGCTGTGCAAAAAAACCGATTTTGAGACCCAAATCTAAAACCGGATCCAAAACCATTTTTAATATCTGGTTAAAATAATATGGATATAAACCGGTTTATTTAAATTCGGTTGGATAACCATCCACATTTTATGTTTGGATTTGGATTCAAACCAGATTTTATCCACCCAACTCCCAAATTCCAATCCCATAACCCTAAATCCCCAAAACTCTCAAAAGCATTTTCCAGCAGTGTTTCCCGGAAATCTTTCTTCCGGCAAACCGACATCCATCTTTGAAGCATCGTCCTTCCTTCTTTCTCAAACGTTTGCCTCTAGTTCGTTTCTATTCATCCTTACTAAGTTTTTTTCTCTTATTTATTCTTCTCAGTTTCTTTGGAGAATAGTCCATGGCAAATCGCCATGGCTTCGGGAAACCCGTTAAGATAATAAAGGGAAAGTTGTTTTGGGTGGTGACATGGATGCTTATTTGGAAGAGTTTGTTAGTGTTTTGATTTATGCTAAAGATTAAGGAGAAGTGTTCTTGTTGATATTATTAGTGTTGCTACTGTTTATCAAGCTGCTTTGTTTCTTGAAGGATTGGCTCAGTTTCTTATTGGTTTTAGGGATCATGATTTGTGTTTGTTGTTCAACATTGCAAGAATGTTTCTTTTGAGGGAAAGATAAAGATTTTTGTCGTTATAGATGTCATTGATGGAAGAAAATAATTAATTTTGTTATCACAATGTTTAATCCCTTTTCTTTTTTGTTGTTTTGGTTGGTATATAATAATGTAATGTGTATGATAGAGTGTGAAATTGAAGTGGAGTTGTTTCAAGTGAATTTGGAGAGATGAATATTGAGATGGCACAATTGTGTGCTTGTGATATATAGTTTCATATGGAACAGTAAAAATTAACTAAACATAAAAATTTAAATATGTAGTTAATTATATATGATCCAATCTCAGATTTTTCCTAGTGAGGCTACTAGCCTTAAGCTGTTGGATGATCTGATTCTAGAGATCAACAAGTGATTTCTCCTATGCAAGTGCTTCAGAAATTAATTGCTTCTATTTGTAGAATTAGCAATGTTGGCTAAGCTTCTCATCCTCTAATTTGTTATGATCACATGTGCATCAATCTTCTGATGCTCAACAACGAGTTCATAATTCATTTTGGCCCTAAATGTAATGTAATGTTTAGAATGTAGTAGTATAAATATTTTTTGAATGTCTCTTTGCTTTGTGTTCAAGTGATAATTTGATGTTAATTATTGTATTTGATTTTTGCTTTTGAGTAGGAATTGATACATAGCATGTGCAAGGATTTATATATAGTCTAGTTTTTGACAGGAAATATACTTCACATTTAATCTCATTTGCTTAGTTAATATATATACCTATAAGAAAGTAGATATGATAAATATGAACAAATTTTTAGCTAAAAAACAAGTTGGTAGGAGTGAAAGTTACCCTAGGGATGAGAAAGTAGCAGTAACTTTCATGCAAATGTTTGATGCATAGAATAAGGAATGTGTTGGTTCTTTTGTACCTTGACATTAGTTGATGATACATGTGATTTGTACCTGAACATTTTTAAGTTCATTAACCATCTTCATTATTATATGCAGCACCTATAACATTACATCAAATGGGTGATTAGATAGTATATTTGTTTGTTTCTCCTCCACCAATTGTCCTGAACACAAACTACTATGTTACCACCCTAGAACCAAGGTCGTAAAAACCCATCGTTGTTTGGAATGGTTTCCAGTAGATCCAACTTGGATGAGACATCTATTTGCAACCATTGTAGTAGGAAGCTCAAGTGTGATAATGGAGTGAGTTCGATCATACAACATTCATAGGGATGGTAGAAACCCCAAATAGCGAGTTTAACAAGAGGAAGAGAACATTGGATGCATGAATGGTTGAAGGTCATATGTTTCTTCCCCTTCAGTGTCTAGGTTTGGGTCAAGAAAAATTACGATATGTTACTCGTGAAGATGTTATAGGATGGAATTGGCCTTTTCGACCAAGTGGAGCGTCCAGATTTTTCAGAATTGGTAAGTGGCTTAATCCAAATTCAATCTTATATTACACACATTACACACTTGCACCGCGATACTTTGGTTTGTTATGGATGTATGAAAAGTTAAATTGAAAAACTATAGTCCCAACACTGCCAAAGGTTTGCCCCTTCAAAAATACCGGCACTTGACATCTTATCCAAAATTCTGTCTCTATATGTATGTGTGTCCACTGCTCACTTTGTTGACAATAAATTAGAACTTGCAAAGTAAGTCTTTAACATTTGCCACAGTCCCGGGTCACAAGCAGATTTATGACAAACACAATTGATGCCGTGCTTGACTTTAATTGGGAGGCTGGAATCGTGTTTTGATTGTGACACCTTGAACAATGCCCTCATGCAAATGATCTTGGAAATCAAACAATGAAGAACAAGACCTAATGTCTCTGTAATAACTTGGTTTTTAATGAAGAGTACATGCATATGTGTTGTTGTGTGCACATCTTAAATATCATTGTTAGTGAGGGGTTGAGTGGTTTGGACATGTCAATTTTAAGACTTCGTGCTGCTGTGAAATATGCTAGGTCTTCTCCTCTTAGGTTTGCGAAATTTAAAGCATGTGTAGAACGGTCAAACTCTGAATACAAAGGTCTTGTATGTCTTGATGTGGAAACTAGGTGGAACTTAACATATTTTATGTTAGACTCGGCTTTGAAGCATCAAAAGGCATTTGAAGTGCTTGAAATTCATGATCCCAAGTATTCTGAGGAACTACTTAAGGGGAAAGGGAAAAGTGTGCCTACCGATTTAGATTGGACGAAAGCCCAATCAATTATGCCATTTTTAAAAATGATTTACGATGCCACCTTATGAATATTTGGTTCCTCCTATGTTGCCTCTAATATGTATATGTTAGAGGTTTTTGGAATAGTGTGAAAAATACTTAAAATTGCAACTCAAGGATTTGCTTAAAAGTAATGCTGATAGGATGAAACAAGTATGACAAATATTGGGAAAATATGAAATTCTGAACATGTTGTTGTGATTTTTTCTGTCTTAGACCCCCAGGAACAATAAGTTTGTTCATTGGCTGATCACTCAGAACTTTAATTCATTTGATGCAACCAAATTAAAAGATTTGTTGAAAACCCGATTTGATGAAGCCTAATTAGGAGCTATAGTGGCTGTTGGAGAAGGATTCCAAGCTGAATCAAATCGACTGAATTTGATTTTAAGTTGGTAGGAAGAAATCCTTATAGTTATAATAGATTTTAATGAGCACTAGTTCATCCTCTACTAAAAAGTCTGATTTGGAAAGGTACTCGGAAGAATCTTTAAAGAGTTCGCAGGTCATCTACCAACTTTGATGATTTTAAACTGGTGGAGGTTAAAACTCAGCCGTTTTCCAATTCTTGCAAAGATAGTCAAAGACTTGCTTGCCATACTATCTCCATAGTGGCTCTGAGTCTACTTTTAGTACCGGACGCGTGTGATTGACGAATAACCATAGTTGCCTCCACACCTCAAACGGTTAAACTCGTAGTTGTACTGCTAGTTGACTAAAAGGATGCGTAAATCGTCTTCAATAAGTGATTCACTTTTAGTTGAGGATTTCAAGGGACTTGAGATTTTTTAGAGGAAGGTAACATTAATGTATATGCTTTAAATAGTTAATATAAGTTAAGAATTGTTAAAATTATGATTTGATAATAACTGTTTTTTATTTTTCTTCAGAAATACTATCTATGAAATTTGGTGGTGCTTAGTTCGGTTCATGTTTCTTTGGTGAAGATTGAGAGATTGACAAAACTAGAACCTGACATTGAATAGCTTCTGTTGAAATAAAAACTGATTGAGGTTTTTGCGTAAGCTGGTAGAGAAGGGTTTAGACTGAAATTATAGGACGCATAAGCTTACATTAAATTACATGTGAGGTATGAATTGAATTTAAATTACATTAAATTTGAAGTGATTATGGAAATTGATGAGAATGAAAATTTCAACTTGGATGCAGGGGACGCAATCGATGCGGCTGTAATTGCAATTGTCAAACTGTTGCGGAGACTTCAAAAACCTTTTTATTGCATTTGCAATTACAATTGTCGACACAATTTTAGAACTATGGTATTTGGTTAGACCAGAATGCTGGCCTTTAAAGCATCTTTTCTTTGATTTTGCAATGAAATAGTAACATATTTATAGTTTTTATCTTGCTCACTTATTAGAGCTGTTATAAGTGTGTTTTCATATATGAACAGTCAAGATGATGAACTGCCTTGTTATATTGACAACCTTGTTACATTGTTGATTCTCTCTATCTCCTTGTTCTTTTACTGTTTTTGTTCTAGCATGAACTATTTTTATGTTTGTTGAGTTTTACTACTACACCTAAGAATTTTTACTCATGTTATGTGTCACTTGAAGCTAGATAAAATTGAAAATTCATTGTGAGACTTGAACTATTCATTAAGTTACATTTTTTTGTAATTGTTCTTGATATAGTTAGTATATGACTTTTGAAGTTATTGACTCAATTAGTCGCATGAATCCCTTTATACTAGCAAATGCTTAAATTCGACTTACTTGTTTCTTTGATGAAGGGAGATGCTTCAAAAATTTACTTATATTTTGTGATTTTGAGTCGGTTTGAGAATTTTACCGATTTTTTATATATAGCTGGTTTTTAAACTACGAATAAAT
>PGTU02014403.1:0-13116 GCA_002896215.2 Cicer echinospermum
GTTGAATCTAATTATCATAAATACAATAAATACAAAGTGGTTGTAGATAATAAATTGAGAGTAAGTATATAATATTAATTATAGAGTAGAATTGTTAAAAAAAATAAATAAAATTGCATTGGACATCAAAAGCGACAATATTTTATTGCATGAATTTGAAAAATTTTACTTGTTTAGGGTTCATGCAAAAAAATAAAAGATTTAGTTCCAAAATTGCACTCAAATCATATGTGTGGCTTTAATTCAAATTTGACACGTTAGAAAAAGTAAATCCTAAATTCAATGATGAAAATTTGTTCTAAAATTCTAATGTTGGATAGTTTTAAGTTTATATACAATAAGTCTAAAATTTTAAAAGTTAAGAGACTATATATCAAATTTAAAATTATGGAGATTAAAATCGTAATTTAACAAAACAATAAATTAAAAATACATCTTTTAATTGATCCTCTAACGTACTTCATAGATTATAGTGCAGTTCTGGTATTGATGTTAGTTTATTACTGGTTACACTATTTATGATAATATATTCCTTTTTAAAATTAAGACTCGATGGTGGTGAATATGAAGTTAACAAAAAAAAGTCATTAAAATAAATATAAAAATTAATTATTACTTGATAAATCACCGTAAGACAACAAATTCCTTAAGAACACTTTTTTTAATTAAATATTCAATTCATTTCATTCAAAATCAAATAGGAAATACAAAACAGTGGATGATAATTTTTTTTGAAGATGAGGTTGTAAATGTTGTCGCATTTGTCAAATATGGTCTTACACATTCAAAATCAAGGAGTCTATCAAGAATTCAAGATAACAACCAAGCTTAAAACACGATCAAATGGTTTCATGTAGATAATTCACAATCCCCTAATTGATTCATTCAAAAAATATATAATGGAGGCAATGTTCTCCCACTCATTAGAGAGTTCAATAGAGACAGTAACTTGATCTTAAACAGTAGATAACAAAAAGAACTCAAACACGTTGCTTCAAACAAAACTTTATTGTGACTATGAATATATATTTTAAAACTAATTTCTCTATGATGAAATAACTTGATATCAATTTAATATTTATAAAAATCTCAATGAGGATTGCACGAAATTAATTTAGTTTATAATTTATACAAGATCAACTTGCTTCTCTGTCGTGATCATCACAAAGAAATCATGCATTTTTTCCATAATTAATAAAAAAAATATTATTTTCTTAATATTTTTATTTCAACAGATCAAAATACTTTAATAGTTTAAGCAAATCGAACTCTTAATATAATTTTATCAAAAACATCATACGTACAATTGATCATTTTAATATTGTGTATGTTTTTTTAACATGTTAGTAAAAGTGCTAGCATAATAGAGTGAAGGTAAATGATTTATGTGTTAGTAAAAAATTAATTAATAGGGAGACAAACCTCGAAATGAAATGTACTAATCGGATAACTAGATGCGGCTTGCGATGGTCTATCGATTGCATCCCACATTTGGTCGGGCCCCACCAAATCGCTCTGCGCCTAAGGAGATCTCTTCTCAGCATATAAAACACACAACGTGCTTCCCACTTCATTCAAATTTCATCCAAAGGGAACAAAGGAACTTTATCTCCTCAGATACAGAGAGAGCACCCACAGGAACTTGTAACATTTCATCTCTAAATGCTGCACCCCTGCAAATTCATTACCTCCAATTAAAGTTTCCATTCATTTATTGTATAATGCTACTTTCAACTTTCAAGACTCTCAATATTGAGAATACACATTTAGTCTTTAGCTTATTGTTTTGTTTTTCCAGTGTTCTTCCCAGCAAGAGGCCAGTTTTGAATTGAGAAGAACCATCGACTGCTCATCTACTCACCCGGTTATTGAGTTTACTATTTTTCTTTGCATTCTTCTATTCCTAGTCGCCGTTTAATTCTTTCACATGCCTTGTTAAATCCAGAAATTACAAAATATCATTTCCAACACCGCTTGTTCAATGCATGCAATACAACTCAATTGGATTTTGACTTCTATTTTTGCTACTTTGTGGATATGTATGTCAATGATTTTGTGTAATGTAAGCGACAAAGGTTTCACTATGTTGTTTGTTTTTAAGTAACTGTGGAAATGATTAAGGAAGTTCAAGATGTTATACTAAATAGGGCATTTTGTTTCAAATTTCTCAATTTTTTGTGCAAACTGCAATGTTCACTTGTCTGTGTCTTCTACTCATAATTTTTTATAGGCAAACGTTAGCGGTTAGTTTGTTAGGGGAGGAGGAATTAGTTAGCTACAAGGATCTCCTTTAGGGTCCCTGTTCATATCGTTGGGCTACATCTTTGGGGACAAAAAAAGAGCTCAGAGGTTCTACTCTCGTTGATAATATCCTCACGGCCAAATTTTCATACAGAATGATTATATGGCGATATTATTTTATTTTCCCCAACAACAAAAGTTGGCTATTGTTTCTTGGTGGTATCACTATTACTCAATATCACTTGGTCCTTTAAATAGGGATTTCCTACACATCAAGTTGCAATATGTTTGCAACTTTTTGAAAAGGTTTAAGAATTTTGTGTTCACCGATTATCATTTGATAGGCCTGGCCTGCACTCTATAAACATTAAACAGTACTATGTGGTCAATTTAATATGCATGAAGGATATATGGGTGCCTTTTAGATGATTAATTGTCTTCCTGTCACAGGCTTATTTAACCTAAAGGGTGATGGGTTAATCCATAAAGGGTTCAGGCTTCAAAGTCAAAGACATTTTATACCAAGGAATAAATTTACAGTTGTACGAGCTGTGGCAATTCCTGTAGAACCAGCTCCAACGGAAAGTACGGAGTACAGAAAACAAATAGCAGAACGCTATGGTTTTAAGAAGATTGGAGAGCCACTTCCAGACAATGTTACATTAAAGGATGTCATCACTTCTCTTCCTAAGACGGTGATTTTTCTTAAGATCTTTGTCATGTTTTGTAGTGTCAGGACGTTATCATTAAATTTTAGCATGTAGGGTCACTTCTTTAGATACTCTATTTCCTTTATTTGTTCACCTAAATAACATTCTTTAGTGCGTTTTCTTCTTGAATAAGAATATTAAGCAAATGTTCCTTATATCACAGTTGTGTACATGTTTATAATAAAATATCAACGATGGCAATAATATATACCACACTTTATGGGCGGGAAAGTGTTGATGTCTATATATGATTATTCTGTTTCTAGGCCATTCTGTTTTTTTTCTCTTCCCTTACTTTTGGTAAAAAATTACAGTAACCAGAAAGAAAGGATTTGTCTTTCTTTTGTAATCATTCCATGGTGTTAAGATTTCAGTTTTTTATTTATATTAATGATAATCATTTTACATTTTTGAAGGTTTTTGAGATTGATGATGTTAAAGCATGGAAAACTGTTTTGATATCCGTCACTTCCTATGCACTGGGGCTTATTATGATTTCTAAAGCTCCTTGGTATCTACTTCCTCTAGCTTGGGCTTGATCAGGGGTACTGGCTGTAGACTGGGGTTAGTTTTAACACATATTTCCTTATGATATATTTGTTTCTAGCTTCTCAAATTCTTTTAACTTCTAATCTCTCAACAGATCTTCTCCTCTTGAATTTTTATGACCTCTTTCTTTTTTTGCCAAAAGTTCTTTGTTATAGGACATGATGCGCTCACAAATTCATTTTCAAACAAACAAATTGGTAGAAGACATTGTTGGAACTCTGGCCTTTTTGCACTAATTTATCCATTTCGAGCCATGCGATTTAAGCACGCACAAACATCACATGCAAAACAAACATGTTAAGTGGTGTTCATATTGTAAATCATCTGTAGCATTAAATGTATGTTGTAGAGGGACTGGCTAATATATTTCTATCCGAATATATAAATGTGAAAACTTAGTTGTTGTCTTTTAAAGCCATTATTAATATATATTTCATTAGATTAGTCAAGCAAAGAAAAAGAGATCCACAGCTTACTTAAAATTATTAATGATGTTCCTGCCATCATCATTATGTTAAATGTAATATTTCCTTTTCTAATGTACATGCATGCTCTGTCCAATGTGCACTTAATGCTGAAAGTGTAAAATTCAGGTTTCATACAGCAAAAGCATCGTAAAGATGTGTAATGTTAACTTCCATATTATGGACTGAAGCTGCAGCTTTTTTGTTTCATTAATTTCAATTGTAAGTCATCTCCAATTAGGTTGAAAGAAGATACTGCTTGGCAGCCCGTTTGGAAAGATGAGTTTGATTCCATCTCCATTTTTGAGGAAAGCAATAATATATGGATATGTCCATTTCGATGTTGGACGTCTATAGCTCACTGGTATGTCAACTATGCCTTGAATTGTCTTTATAAGTTCCAAAATTACTATTTCATTAACTTGAGCAGCCTTGATTTCAATTTATTTGACATTTAGTATTTTAGTTTATACCAAATCTTGATGTATCCTATTTCTAACAGGCTGGTGTGCCACTTTGATTTGAAGAAGTTCAGACCAAATGAAATAAAAAAGGGTGAAGATAAGTTAGCTTGTGTTTTTGCCTTTATAGCAATTGGATGGCATTAATTGTTTACAAGACTGGAATCATAGGTGGATAAAATTCTGGTTGATGCCATGGTTGGGCTATCACTTCTGGGTAATTTCAGTTGTCTCATAAATTTATATTTTGTTTATCAACATTGTCATTTTTGTTTCTTTTGTTTGGATGATTTAGTGACTGTTTAGCTGAGATGGAAAGGAAACCAATAATCAGGCATTGGATTAAACACTGATTTATGTTTTTTTAAATTGGTTAACGGCTAGTACTGAGCTTGAATGATATATATAGACCCACTTACAATCTTATATTAAGGGAATAAATGATACCAAACTATCCCTAGTTGCATGGATTTTATACTGCCGGAAAATTTAGGGCGATGTTAATGATTATAGTGAGGGATGGATTGGGAACTACAGCAACTCTGCATTTATATTTTCCATATATTACACCTTGTATAATTCTTATATAAATAAAAAATGGTTCATTTAATCACTAAATTTGTAGAGAACAGCCATGCTTTTTCCCACAAGCTAAGGTTAGGTACGTAGATCAGACAAAGCCATGATTCCATATCATATATTAGGTTAAAAGAATATCCATTTACTCTAAATACCTGTTAATAGTTTATTGTTTTTCTTGGTCTCTCTCTCTACCTATAGGTGTTGCACATTCTCCATCTGGTCAGCCCTCTTTATTATTGCTCCTATGGGTCTTCTCCTAACATGTCCAACCCTCCTAAGACAAGATTCTATTATCTTTTCAATAGTGGAAGCTAGCCTATGGGTTGTATTTTCTACAATTACCTATAGCCACTAAATTTATATTTAGTGGATTGTTTTATTAATTAGAAATTAGTTTTCAGTCCAAGTAAGAGATATAAACTACAAATAAAAATAGAAAACTGAAGGAAGGTTGCAGCATATCCAGAGTAGTGTGAAGATTGATTTTCATGATAAACTTGGATGAGTAATATGCTGTATATTAAGTATATAAACAACTCAAGGCAAATGAATCAGAGTATTTAATTAATAACATAAAATCGACTTTCCTATCGTCATCGATTTTTTTTACAATGGATTTAATCATAGGTCGTAAATTTATAGTGCAATTACTGTGCCCACAAAAATAGCCTACTAGGTAACAGGCTAGGCAAAGTCTAGTCTATTTCCACCTCTTGTTGCAGCATCATGCTTGTCTTTTTTAAAATTCTATTTCCACCTACTTGCTTGAGCAGTGTTTATTTATTTCATCCCAAAAATATTTGGACAGCTGAATATGAATTTTTCATAATGCAATTAATACTTTGGCCATGTATCTAAGAGTATCATTTTGCTTACAATCATAGATGAGTACTTTCACCATGGTACATCATACGGCACCACACATACCATTTAAACACTCAGAAGAGTGGGATGCAGCACAGGCACAGCTTAATGGAACTGTTCATTGTGCTTACCCTCAATGGTAATATATTTTTTTCTGCTCCTTGTGAATTTATACTTCTGATGTATGTTTTTCTTGCAAATAACTAGACCCATGGATGTGCATATGCGCCATAATGATCAGCTACTGTGAATATTTTTTTTTCTTTCATTGCTCTTTAAGATGACCATTCTTTGATTCTGTGAATATTTTTAATAATTATCTGACTTTGCCCCAACCTATTACTTATTTTGCACCATATAAAGAAAAAGACAAGCAACATACATACAAATTGATCTGAAGAAAATAGATAGTCAAACGTTTCCCTAGAACCAGATTACTTGAAAAGTACCATCTATATTGCATATTGCAATTGTAGATCGTATTTGAGTGAAGAGATTTTTATAAAAATCCCATGTATTGCATTATACAACCGGAATCCATAATTGATGGAGACCTCAGTTGCTTATTATTTCAATTAATAAATCATCTGAGATATGTTTTAATGCTCCAATATCCTAATATCCAGTAAATTACCTGCCAGTGATTGTCTAAACTTAATCACCTGATTCTCCTATGTTACACCCCCGAATTACTCGCATTTATCATCATTTTTGTTTTTGCTCCCTTCTTCCCATGGTGTCATCAAAGTGCAGTTTGCAAAAAGTTTATTGATAGCCATAGCATTGACTAACTGATATATTCTGACTTCTTTTCCTGAACAGGATTGAGATCTTATGCATGATATTTATGTCCATATTCACCACACCATATATCCCCGAAAATACCGAGCTACACATTACGACAGCCCATAAATCCCTCCAAGAAAATTGGGGAAAGGTAAGATCAATAATGCCGATATCTTTTTATGCTTTTTCGTGAAAAGAATAGGGCCAGCATTCTCTTCTTCTTTTCCTTTTCCAGTCTTTCATGTTTAAAGAAATAAAGAAAATGTTAAAAAGAAGAATAATGCTAACAACACACTCTTTTAACACACACCAAATTTGTATTATATATGGGGACCACATATTTTGGTGGGACCTATGTAATTTTAACAGATCAAATTGACTGTATTGAAAAGTGTGTTAAAGAGTGTGTTCTAGTACTCCTCAAAGTATATTTGCTTTGCCAATGGAAACTTACATTAATATAGTCCAAATAAAAAGAGATCGATGTTTTGTTATCCAATAATGCATATTGTTTTTGCTTAAACGCTAATCAGTCTAAACACATTATTATGTCCAACTAAAACTCTAATTCCATATGGTTAAAATATCTAAATAAACATTGGTTGCTAATTATTTGTATCTTTATTGTGTTGGAAAAACAGTATCTGAATGAGCTATAGTGGAATTGGACGATTGATGAAGACAATCATACTGTGTCATGTGTACGATAAGGAGCAAAACTATGTGCCTTCGATGAAGTCGCCCAGAAGAATCTCGTTCAATCAAAATTTTGAAGCAAATAATGCCTGATTATGCTTAATTAGGGCCAAGTGGCTTAATCTCATACAATTTTTTATGTGTCAGAGTAGGTAGGTACACCATTCATTTCATTTTACATTTCAATCTGTTCAATGCGGTTCCATTTTTTATTTTATAACAAGGAAATTGCTTGAGCTCTCTTTAATAAGTTCACGTTTAAGCTAATATAATCTATCTAGTTGCGGATTGTCCAAGAGCAAGCCTCCTAGAGACATCTCATTAGGTATAATGTAGATGCTATATAGCAATCTAACAATTGAGATTCTTGTTAGATGATCACGTGGAGAGATTATATATTTATATTATGCAATAAAACATATGTGTAACGGATTTAAAAAACATGTGGAGTGTGCACAATGTTTTGAGCTTAATACTGAGTACTGACATTTTTTATCCGTTGTTTTTATCATATTGCTGACATTTAGTATTATTATTTCTTTTTTGGTCTAAGAAAAGTTCCAATCAACCATAACTGTGCAAAACTTCAAAGTGGAACAGATCTAAAACAAATGCATAAACAAAGACTTCCTTGTGAGAGACAGAGAGCCACATTGATATTGTTATCTTCTGCTCTGCTGCATAATGTCTAAGTTGATTAAATTAATATTTAGAACTTCTGCATAGAAGATAGTGGTTTGGCGACTACCACCTTTAACATCATATGTAATAATAATTCGACCTTGGATTTATGCAACATTTGATGGATTGGTGCAATGCAATTTAAAGAGTCCAAACTTCAAAGTACTATATTTAGAAACATAAAGTGACCTAAAAGCTGCCAACTCAAACCACCCACCCCACCACCAGTGCTACTTTTAGCTGAAGAAATTCTATTCAGAGTTAAATCCATTAGGTAAACGTTTACAACTTTATAACTGCTACATGCTAAGTGACTTCTCATTTATCCCTTCACCATTCTAACGCCAGCAAAGGACTTCCTTCACCACCTCATTACTCCACGTTAGTTTTCTTAAAGAAAGGTTTAAAAAGAAGATGTATAAAAATGGATATGACCATTTCAAAAGAAGAAAGAAGAATAACTTAAAAAACCGGTGCGAATTTAGGAATCTTCAAGAGATATGAGTGATGTGTGAAATCTGCTGAATCAGTAGTATAGCGAAAAATAACAATTCCAAATAATATATTTTCTGTTGATATACACCAAACCTGATGACACCTTTAAACTACAACAGTAGTAGTAAAAACTACACTGTATGTATGCCAAGTTAAAAACTACTCAACCTCTATATACAAGTTTAAATTACATCACTATCTAGAAATTGCAGAAGCATTCTGGTTATGGCAAACTAGAAAAAATAATCTTAAACTAAGCAAAAAATACTGTATGAACTAAATTAATAATTGGTGGGGTTGGAGTCTCCCAATATCGAAACATTCTCCTCACTATTGAAGAGCAAAAAGCCTATCTCCTACCAATTGAAAAATCGCATATTGGACCCACCATAGCTACGCCTAAGCCTGGATGTCAAAACCCATTCAGGACCACAGAACACTGAAATGCAATCATTACATGGAAGAGAAAGTTGTCCACCATGAAGTGCCAATTTAGGATAACAAGGTTCCTCAGGCATCTTCCCTTTCATCAACCTACTTCTAGAACTCACCTCACACTTGTAGCAGCAGAATCTCAAATCCATAAACCCAATTCCTCATAAACTATTCACCACACAAATGGAACTATTACCTCCATTGCTATCTGCATCCCTCACCTTTTCCATCCACAAGCAAGAGCAGCCTACATCCGACCAACACCAACCACTTTCTTCTCTCTAAAATCCAATAGACTAATATAAAACAGTTATCCTTTCTAGGAAACATAGTAGCGACTAACAAACAGTTACTACCTTCTAACCATGAAGCTTATCAGCATCACCAGAGACCAACTAAAGGCTCATAAAAAAAAATCAATGTTTTAACCAGTAACTGATCCCATACACCAACACCATATTCATTACTCCTTCCTTTACAACTAGAAAATATCTTATAAATCAGAACTAAATACTCAAAGCACCAGCAGTGATAACTCTTAACATGATTTTCATGACTAACTTGAAATTTATACTAGAGTTCTCCTATGAGAACTAAACAAACCATTCCACCATCTACCACGACCAAGTCTTTCACTTACACCAATTACTATGTTGTTAGGTCAACCCAACAACATCGTTACTCTTTGGTAATCAGATTAAGAGGATTATGTTCATTCTAACATCCAATCATAAAACATGAACCATGCAACCAATGAGCAACACAAACAACCACCATCAGACCAGCTCGAATAGCCGTTCCATCACCAGGTGCTTGTCCTTGTACAGACCTAGACAACCTTAACCTTATTACCATCGAATTGACCCCATTTTGCTGAACCGAACATGATCAAGAACACCGATAATATAGAGCTTCTCTGTATAGAAGCTTCTCAGGATGTTTTGTGGATGTAGAGTTTCACCTGTTCGAAGCAGACCAAGAGAACAAGAAGCAATCAGGTTGGGATCTATGAATTTCTCATTTCTTTATCGTGTGATAAAAGATTCCAATTATCACTAACATTGCACCCAACATAGATTTTCGCCCAGCATTTGCAAGTGTTGTTGCGTTGTTCAAATACTCTGCCTCCTACGTTGAATTTCACTCTATCGTTTTTAATCCCCATGATTTGTTTCCTTCAAAATTCGAAATCTTTTCAGAAACCTCAGATGGGATGGTTCATTCAACAACTTTAACTAATTAATTGGGTAAATAATCACAGGGTTCGGATTTTTTTCTATAGAAGAGAACGAAAAGCAGGGTGTAATGTAATGTAACACACAAGATAATGTGAGAACATATAAAAAAAGTGTGATTTTTTTTGTGGGACAGAACAAAAATTGATGATTGTGTTTGAGTATTCAAATTGAAGGAGAGGAAATGGGTAATGATGAGATTCTGAGGATAAGGGTTAAGTAATTTAAAAAATGATGGGGTTGTGATAAAACCAGACATTGATGTGCATTGAATTTGAAGGGGATTATTGTGGCTTACAAAAAAAAAAAAGAGAGTTTTTAAAATTGATGGATTTGGTGAAAGAAAGGGGAATCAAATTGTGTTGTGGAGACGGTTGGAATTCAAAACTGCAATTGACTCATTTGAATCTCCCCTCCTTTAACGACTCTGTTTTCCCTTCTCTCTCTGTTCTTTTCTTTTCTTTCCTTTCATTTTTTCAAAAATATATGGAAATTTTCCACGCTCTATTCCTTTGGGGATCAATGATTTTGTTGTAGTTGGGGACCCACGTAGTTTCATGCCACTTATTTTATGTTGAAATTTATATCAAACATTTTAAATCACATAGTCAATTTTATTGGGCATGAAAATGATCATCTAATGGTGCTATTAACAATATTTTGGGTTTATTTATTTTTTAATTGGGCCACATAATTTCTGTATTTGTTATTATGTTCAAATATTTAGAACTCTCGTATCCGTTGTCCTTTTTTTAATTACATTAATTATATTTTCGAATTCGAAAAAAATTATAGTTATATGTGAACATTTTTTATAATCTCTTTTAGTAACGAAAATGAAAGTTAAAAAAAGTCACACAAAATCATCAATACCAATCAGACGGCTGTGGTGAAATGATGATAGGTTGATAGCAAGATGTGTAAGGTTGCATGGGATAAAAAACCCTTATGCAAAATGAATGTATTTAAATTTAAAGGTGGCTGGTTGGCTCCTCATTAGTTCCTCACACGAAAGTCAGCTTTTCTGCGCGGTCTTGGCCGTAAAGATACCGCGTCATGATAATTTAAGTATTTGATTAATTAATATTAACTTAAAGAGTTATGAGAATGAGTCAAAAGAACTACCCAAAAAAAAAAGAAGAGTCAAAAGAAAAACTTGTTATATCAGTAGAATATTTTTCCTCAATGTTATAATCAAGTCTCGGGACTCAATTAATAACAGTGGAATTTGAACAGAAAATTGACGATTATTATTTGAAAATAATTTGTGTAATTTATTATGACACGTTACATGTCAAATATCATTACTTGTTCAAAGGAAGTTCACTCCTCCTCTTATAGCGAAGGTAAGAAGTTGCACTATCATTTGTGTGACATTTGAAAGTCAACTAGTTGTTCAACAACAACAAAAATGCACACAAAATTGTTTTAACTCGATGGTCTTGAATAAGTCTCTAACGCTAATAGTGTGGATAGTGAAGATAAACACAATGATTAAAAGTTTATGTGTCAACCTTTTATCAAGTGGGTATTACTTTTCCTTTCTGTCTTCAAGCTTTGGTCCTAAATACAAGTTTTCCCGTATCTGTCTAAAGACAATTAAATAAAAACTCATACTGTGGCAGTGCCCTTGATTATATTAATGAAGCATTTATTATTTTATGAAATAAATACCAATTTGTTATATGAAAATGGTAGAATTATATTAATGCTATGTCTCTTGCATTATCAGTATTTTTATTTTTTTAAAATATTTGTCAAATATATCCCTTATACTAGTACCTTAATGTTCGCAAAATTCAACGTAGGAACGAAATTTATTTTATACTCTTTCAATTATAAATAAAAATTAAGATATATTTTAGTATTATTTTGAAGTATTGATTATTTGATTAATTGTGAATATAAAGTCCAATTCCTAGTTGGTTTTATTGCGTTGGATTACTGAAGCTTTTCAGTAAAATCTGACCCACCGCTTTAACTCCAAGTAGCGGGCCGTGGACGGCAAAACCTTCACAACCAGAGCACCAACTTTACCACTTGAGCATATAATACTCCTACTATTATTATCCATTTTTATATTTTTTACACCTCAAATTTTTAAATACTTTTTTTTTTTATCTCTTTATATTAGATCTATTGTATCATTATCTATATTTATTTCTAGTAGCTACATAGATGTTTGGATATATACCAATTTTTTCTTTGAATAAATCATCATTTTGTATTTTGATATTGTAAATATCGTTCAATTTGAATTAAATTTATGAAATATCAAATTATTTCTTTAAATTATTTAAAGTCACACATAATGTTTCTTTTGTTAACTAATTTATAATTTTTTTTTTATCTACAGATTAGAAAGTTTAAAAAACATAATATAAGGTTTAATACATATGAAATACAAGAATCTTATATACATATAGTTTTTTTAAAATTTATATATACGAAGATAAGTTCCTTAAACATATAGTAGATTGACTGTATATAATATTGATTTTAATTGATTTAATATTATTTGAGATAAAGTTTAAAATTAAATAAAATTTTCTAATTAAATTTGAAAAGAAATATTAAAATATAAATGTTTTTTTATTAAATATTTTTTACATATCTTTTGATAAGTACAAATTTTGTTTCTCCGTAAAATTTAATGCAGTTGTTTTAATAGTTTTACTCTTGAGTTGACTTTTAAAATATTTTAACTGATCTTAGACAATTTAAAACGATAACTTATATTTCATAAATATACAATTTTAAATTGACTGACACTTCACCTAAAATAATGATTTACTCTAAAAAAAATTAATGTTGTTACATATCTTTATACCATTGGGTGTGTAAGAGAGAGAAATAGTATCATTCTATGTGTGTGTGTGAGATTGAAGTTAACAATATAATGATAATCATGATATAA
>PGTU02014406.1:0-11036 GCA_002896215.2 Cicer echinospermum
ATTTTCTTTTAGTTAAAGGAATTTTTAATTAACCATTATTTGATTTAAAATTATATGTTTCAGGTAAGGTTAGGTCTACACTTGGTTTGCGAATCTACGCAAGAAGGAAACTCCCTGGTTTAAGAAAAACTGACATGCATTGGCAATGGTATGCTTAGCTGCTTTCCTTTCTACCAAATATTTGTTTATATCTGTAGCAATTCTCTTGCCACTTTCTTTTTATCTAAAAATTTATGGTTCATTTGATGATTGCAGTTATCATATGGAAAGATGGCTGGGCACGGAGCAAGCTTCATTTAATTCATTCTGTGTGGCAACTATTCAGACTTGATAAAATGTGAGTTTATACTGTTTTTATGAAACAAAAATGAATGGTAGTAAGCCTAGTATTTGATTAAATGGAAAATGATTGCTACCTGTCATACAATATGATCGATGTTGTAGTTTCACAGTTACGAGAGATGGGCTCTTGGGTCATGTACTGGGTTTTTTGAATACAAATCATATTGATTCTGTAATTAAATTGAAGTCATGGATATTGTTGATTTATAGTATCATTTGTTTGTTTTTTGGGGTGACATTTATGGTTGGCAGGGAAAACACGGTTCACGAAGAAACATATAATCTTAATAAATATTATATATGTGAAGCTGTATAATGTATATCAATTTAACTTTGCAATTTGGTTATTTTGCAAATGATGTCTTATGACACTGACAGAATGATGTTGATAATAAATGAACATGTTTGAAGAGAAATCTTTGAAATGTTCAGACCCTGAAACTTGATAGATCCATATTAATAATTATATAAAAATAAGCTGTTTTATCTATGCTTGATAGATTTCTTGTATGCAGATCTTCTAAAACTTTCCAGTTAATATGCTTAACTTAATCATGCTTGAGTATTGTTTCTATCAAAGTTTCAGTTCAGGCTTTAAAAATGTTACTTGTTGGCTCAGATAATTTTTGGGAATAGATGGAGACATCTTCTTGGAGAAAGAATTTCTGGGACATGTTGGTGATATGATGTGTCATTGGCCCCTTCTAGTTTTGGCCAGCAAACAACGGGTAAAGATTCTGATTGGTGGATCTTATAATTTTATATGGAAATTGTCGTATGTTTATAAAACTCGAATTAGTTTCCTTAAAGCAATGGCGCACAAGGCGCCATAAAACACACGCACTACATACGATGTAATAAAATTAAATTTTATTTGTACATACATAAACATGAACATATATGTCACTACATCAAAAGTATATGCAAAATATATCTAGGAGCAAATTTTCTCTGCCATTTACATTGTGCCCTTCAATTCTTCTGGTCGTCAACCTTCCTGGCCTGGGCATGGATATTGGCCTTGAAATTGACCTTCATACTTGGGGTCTGAACAGTCTGGCATGCATGGGATACTTTTTAGCTGCTTGTGATTTGAAGTTATGAACTGAAAGGGAATTCATTAAATGAATTGCAGGCTTTTGAACCCATTGACGAAGTATTCTCATGTCCACCGAGTGCTTCCAGTAGCCATGAAAGGATTGATCATCTTTCTTGCTTTCTATTATCAGGCTTTTGACATCTTGCTGCAGAAGTTACAAAAATATGGTTCATATGAATCATCTGTTACTGATTTGTATGCTGGAGCTGGGTCATTGGATTATCATTAGCCGCCACAGAAAAGTGCAGGCAAAACCTGATGGTTCTATGAACCTCTAAAAAAATTTATTTTTAAATTTCTGCTACATAGTTATTGTGAAGGATTTATGTTTCATGTTGTCTTACAGATCCATTAAATGCATTGAGATTAACAAAGAGTCGAAAGTATCTTTCGAGAAGACTATTGAACGTTTGCCTTCCACCATCGAGAGCAGCATTACTTGGCATCATGCAGATGCTTCAAAAGTTAGTACTGAATATCTGAAGCCTCGTATATATTTCATGCTTTAATTTAATTTAGAAGTATTTTTTGTTATATGTACTGTCAAGTACAACTATTTTCGTATGATTTTCTTTCATTCAATGTATCAAGGATTGTTTAACGGAAAGGACTAGATATATCATTTTCGCATGCCTATTCCTTGTCATATCTTATTGAAACTCATTGTAACTGAATCATTGCAAGACAGGATCCTTTTTTGTGGCTTGCGGCTCAGTGTTGTTGTCTTGATCCTCTAGAAGCTAATGCATCTCTTATTGATGCATTGAAGAAATATATCATCACTGGAGCCCCGTAAAGTTTTGTCTTCATTTTGAACGGTTGTTTCTTATGCAATTTGTCAAGGTTGGTCATTTAAAAAATATTTTCTCAGTCAGTGTCTATTTAGTATATAGTTCTGCCGCCAAATTCGGTCAGGAAGAGCAAAAGCACCATGGAGTTTTAGTGCTAAATCTTCAGTTTCAGATTTGCAAGCAACTCACATGAGGCAAACATTCCTCACAGCGCCAACCATATTATATAAGTTGTGGATGGGAAAGTTTTAAGGAGGTACTTCATGTACTAAATTTTTGGGATTACTTCATATTTATCAAACTTCATCTCTCTTTATATTAACACTAAAGTTTTTCTCTGACAGGATGTAATCATTATTGTCAAATAAGGTGTGGTATTTGGAAAAAGCTCATGCTTTTAATTTCTTTCCTGGTACCCAAAGGTATTTTCTTTTAATTCCTGATTATTTGGCTGTATCTATACTTAAAGTGCTTATTAATTCTTTTAATCTTTATTCATGGTCTACTTGCATTCAGCTTTGTAAACTAAACCTTTATATAGTTTTATACACTTCAAGCACTTATGATTTTTAATGATTTATTCTTATTGGTTACTCATAAGACCTTGTAAAGTACCGTGTGTCATCGATGCTCACAGGTATTATCCTTTATCTATAAATGCACTCAATATTATATAATCCAGGCACACCCTGTGGAGTTTTTATCCCCTCAAATTGAAAATCTACAATATTCAACCCTTTTGTCTTTAGAAGTAATTTTTGACCACATTGTGTAGTTGTTCTACTGATATTTTACTATTAGTTCCCCTCCTCCTAAAAAGTAGAAGATATTAATTTGTACTTGCCATTCGTTTGCACATTGAAGTTCTGCAGTTTCAAAGGGCCGACTCAGAAAAGATCAGGAGAAAGAAAAAACATTGCAACCGAGCTAGTAGACATTAATGGCATGATTCATCCTGTCCAATTGTGCAGAGAAAGGACGAATATAATTTAAGTAGCAGTCTCATGTTTTTATGATTGAAAGGGATATTTTTTTCTTATTTGAAATCTGTAAAAATAATTTCATGGATAGAGTTTTTCATAGGCATTTGTGTCTTGCGCTTTGATTCAAGAATACAAAACTGAGGAATAACTTTTATGCATGAAAAAACACTTGTCCTTAGCTAGCGGCTTGCCATTCATGACTTGAAAATCTCAATTTCTTCTGTCTTCTTTTAGATTTTGCCAGGTGAGGAAAACTGTCAGAATGTTGTGGGCCAGTAGATCCTGTCTGGTCAAATTTCCCAAATTACAGGCATACCTGTGAGATCACATGATTAGGTCTGTCCTATATTGATCATTTTGAATAATTAAATAATATTAACATAAGTTTTGACATATGGTATTGATATTTACTAGTATGTTCATATATACTCACCCCTGATGCCTGATATTTGGGTTACTACACAGCAGATGACGAAGTCCAACTTGGTGGAAGAGAATCATCTGCTTTCGCCACTGATATGCTCTCTAAAACAGTAAACGGAGTTGTATTGGTGAGAGGATTGTAAATCACACAAACATCTACCAGTTCTTCCCTTGTTATAGCACCTCTTTCAATATTACCTTCTCTCTCTGCCAGCTCTACCCAGTAAAATTCTCTCTTGCTTTCCATTCTCTGTTCTTCTTCTCTCTTTCAAGAACCACTTTTTCTTTAATGCTTGGATGAGGTGTGTTTTAGTATTAGTCCATGCAGTTCCATTGCCCCATTGGCGTGTCGTCTGCGTGGGTATTATCCCCATCATCCATACCGGGAAGCCGTTATGTGTAGTGTTTTTCAAAACATCTACGATTTTGGTACCTTTTCAACTCCTTGTAGGGAAATCACTGCTGGCTTTACATCTACAAGCTCAACCGACAGTCAGATTTCTCATCCACGGTCAGATTTGCACCCATGAAAGGAAGCCTTTCAGATGCAGTATATTCTCATAGATGCATTGGGTTAAAGCAGTCTCCAACACTTTTGCTACAAAGAGAACAATCATTGTTATCGGTAGTAGTGGGAAGATTACTTAAGTTCGGAAGATCACACAGCGGGATACAGTCATCCTCATGGAACCGGCCATGAGGGAGGCTGCTCCAAGTACAGCGAACAACCCTTGATCAATGTTTGTATGAAGGTCCACATGAGCATGCCAAGAAGCGGCCATAAGCCGATCCCATAAGAAGATTGGGAGGAAAAGCCCAGAATGGGACTGCAAATTCCAAAGTAATTACTCCTAAATATGCAATATAGTGCAAAGAAAATTAGGAGGGAGAAGGTTGATATCTCATGAGAGATGAGGTGGTTAGTTCGATTATTCGAGTATTATCTGGGTTTCGAACAGCTTATCGTCATTCAGTGGTAAGCAGCAGAGTAGCAAGATCATTGTAGTCGGCCAGGTGGCACAAATCTGAACATTATTTCAGAAATTTTCCAGAGACCTTTCCATTTGTAGGGGCACGAAGCGTCAGACTCTGGAATGAGGATATCACAGGGGTGCATTTATGCTAAGAACGGGAGACCATATTGAACAATCATATGACGTGAAGAGTACTACTGCAAGACTGAGGAGGAGTTTATGTATTTTCCTTTCCTGCATAATCACAAGGTAGGCAATCCTTTACTGTATATTGTATGACAGCGACCGACAACAATCAGGGATTTTTGTAATGCGATGTATGGTCAGTGTAAAAATGTTGTGTGATTTATTCATTTTCTTCATGTAATTATTTGTCCTTAAAGTTAACGAATGCAATATTTTTGAGGACTAAGTTGTATACGGTTGCTTACTGATTGATGAGATTGTAAAGTCTGAGAACCTTATGCAAAAGATGATTGTAAAGGCTTCCCCAATACCCCGCCATGCATTCAATGACTGCAACAGCAGAATATCCATCACATGGTATCTAAACGTGACTTGCTAACATCAAATTGGACTAGTCACCCTGTACCGAAAGCACATTCCCCGAGTTACAGATTTCGATAAGTCCCTGAGCACCACACCACCACGGCTGTGCAAAAAAAAAGTTCTCCATAGAGAGCGCTTCTCCACCAGGTTGCACTCTTCAGCGCAAAGAGAACTCCCCAACAGGGGCCTAAAAGCCGCACAAATCCTGAAGATGCACCACAGTAATAAGATCCCGCACGAGTCACGGTATTGTTGAAATATCGTAGCCAGCGCCATTTGAATTCTGTATTGTCCGGGGCTCTCTTGGCCTAGTAGTAAGCGAAGCAATGGCAAGCTGCCTATATGTACTAAGGGTCTTCTTTCCCAAGGTCTAGGCTGCCAAGCAACAGCTCCAATGCTCCAATTATCTACAAGAACAAATGTATTGTAGATATGACTTTAAGAGGAATTGGTCAATTTCCTTATAAACATTATGGTGTATATGAACATTGATGGTAATTATTTTTTCTTGATCAGTTTATTAATTACATTTGTTCTTATTCAATTTTGTAATTACATTAATTTTTTTAATAAAAATATTCTTAATTATTGATATATACTAGTTATAATAAATTTAAATATTTTAATTGATATAATTATTATAATTAACAGTGTATATATATATATTATATATGTGTGTGTGTGCGCGTGTGTGTGGATGGAGTAAGTATTATATTTTAGATAACACATTGGCCCTGAAAAATTGTTTGTCGCACTTATTGGACAATTGATTGAAGCCAGCTGTACTTATATCATGATCTAGTCCTGTGCAAACTTAGCCTTGATTTATTGGATCACTTTTTACCTTGTTCCTATCGCATCATATTAATTGCAACGTTATTTATTATATGTATCATTTGCAGAATCAGTACTGTTCGATCAATAAAATTGTCGCTTGCAACCCTTTTATTGATTGATTATAAAAGATAAGTAGAACATAAATTTAAAGTATTAAAAATACATTTTTTGGAAGCATAATTATCCTTTGAAAACTTTTTTCCACCTCCGAAAAACTTCCTAATTTAACTTAGTCTTACAATGGATTTGTATTGAATTAATCAGATAAGTAAAAGAATTGAAGCAATGTAGAAAACAAAATTAAGAACCAAACATTGTTACCTTTAACTATCAATGTCGTAGCCCCAAACATGTTTGGTGTATCAACGCCATTAAGATAAGCTGATTTCAGGTATTCCAGGTCCAGCTGCTGTGGGTGGCAAAACACACACAGAGAATAGCAGCAACAAATGTTAAAATGAAATTAATCCCCGTGAAGAATAAGAAACCTGTCAAGTACCTGTACCATGCATATTCAATCACATTTTGAAGTTAAATTTTCATAACGAAATAAATTTAAATTTATATACACACTTTGATTTTTACCATAACTATTTCTATAGTCATGTCATGAATAGTTGTCGTGTGCTGACAATGTAAAAACTTTTTAAACTTGCAAAACAATTAACTCTAAAAAATTAAAATAACAAAAAGGGTTGTTCTAAATCTAACCTTTCTCTTTTGAATATATTTAAGAACAGCTAAAAGCTTGTATCCAGCAATGATTATTCACAGCACAGATTTTATAAGAGTAGCTATAAGACCAGTTAAAAAATCAACAAGAAATGCAGTAACCCATTTCAAGAATATGTATTGTAATACTTCAATTCTTGATCTGCTTCTCCAACCATGCTTGAATAGATCATTCTCATTTATCCTGACACAAATAAACAAAACACTAAAAAAATTAACTCTTTTGTGACAAAAAAACACATATTGCATTTGATTTTAAGATAATATTTAAATAATTAATAATATGCTTTATTTTTAAGTACTTACTCATAGTCTAAGCTTTTGGCTAGTAGGAAACTTTTTCACCAACAAGAGCAAGTGGATTTGAAGATAGTGTTCTGTTTCTTTTGATCAAATGGTTGAATTTAATGAAATTACTGCTTTCTGGGTCTATTTCTCTTCTTCTTCTCTTTCAAATTCTTCTTCCCATTTTTGTTGTTTCTTGTTTGTACTTTCTACAAGGTTCATATAATTCTCTTCGATTAGAATAAAAAAAAGTTGTTAAAGAATTTGAGGTCAGATAGCTTATAATGTTTAAGGGTATGTGTGTTGAATTTGGTGAACTTTATGGTTGTTTTGGATTAGAACAAAGTGAGACACCTATGCTATATGAAGAAAGTGGACTAGCATATATGTTGCTTTCATTATTGAAAATCTATATGTTTGTGTTTTTTTCATTGCTAATTTTTTATTATTCAAATGGAAACTTGACAACTGTTTGTGTGTATATGGTTCCATCCCTTTTTGATCATTCACATGGTAAAGCCACATTGTCAATAAATAATAATCACTCTATTGATCATGGAATGTTGAGTTTGAAATTCTACCGAAAGAAGTTCCTCCGTTTAGTGTTAAAATACTCCTCAAATAAGAATATTTCTATCGAAAGAAAACAAAATAATAATTAATAATAATAATAATAATATAATCATAATAATAATAATAATAATAATAATTAATAATAATAATAATAAATAATTAATAATAAATAATAATAATAATAATATAATAATAATAATAAATAATAATAATAATAATTTATGGTATAATAGTATAGGATGGTTGGAATTTGAGAGTAAAATTTATTTGACAAAAGAAACTTGTCGTGTCCAACTCACAGTTGGTTAATTAAGAAGAGAGTAAACTGCTAAGTCATGGCCTAATTAACTGGGTGACTAAAATAAGGTTTAAAAAAGAAACAAAAGCTCTTATGAAGCACTTGTTAGTAATAAATTAAGGATTAATTGAGTTTGCGGCACCCCAGAGATAATGAAATTCGATTATTCTATCAGATATTTCTTGTCCAATCCTCTTAATGACTACTTAATTATTTTATGCATATTAATATTCATTAATATTGAGTTTTGCGGACCATATTTTTTATAATATTCATAAAATTAAAAATCTTCATATATCTTTCTCTCCAAAGTCTCTCTAAACTCTCAAAAGAGTGTGAGAGTCTCTATTTAGTTATATATGCTGCGATATACCAATTTGATCTTAAACATATATAACTGCCTCTATGTATACTTACTGGACGGGTGAAATATTGCTTCATTTGATGCCCGAAGGCATGAATGAATTCAATAAAAAAAAAAGGTTCAACATTTTTTCTTGTATGAATATTTTAAATCGGAAAAATTATGTCACAGAGATTTGATATATTTTATCGCATTCAATAAATTTAACCGACTCCTTGTTTAAATATATCATCGCAATTTTGTCAAAAAAAATAATAATAAAAAATCCAACAATTTAGCCATATATATGACCAGTTGGATGATTGGTCTTTGCAAAACATGTCACCATTTTTTAGGGTGTGATGAATAGGATCTTTACAAAAAATAGAATTATAGATTCAGTTAGCTGGACATTTTGTATGTTAGTGGCTGTACTTTTTCTTGTTAAAATATAATGAATGAAATACAACTATTAAACATCATGCGCGTGATTTACCAAATAATGGTACAAGGCCATTAATCTTTGATAAATGTAGTAAATATTTAAAGGCAACTATAACATTAAATAGTTACTAAAAATAGTAGTATCTGTAAAAAAAAAAAATTCTCGTTAATTTTTCTTGTGAATATCTTAATCTCTCAGTACATGAACGTAAAATGAATCAAACTAAGATGCTGCTGCTTACATTATAATATCTTTTTTTCAATTTTTTTTTTCTACCAAACTATTTGAAAAAAATTGATAAAGATATTCTGTGTGATTGTGAAATATGGTAGATAAAACAAAATTGAAAAAAGATTGAATTTATTTTGAATTAATTTAATGAGAAAAAAGTTAATTACAAAGAACATACAATGTATTGTTATATAATACATAATAATAATAATAATAATAATAATAAAAGTTAACAAGAATTTTAACTACTTTTTATCTCAATGTTAATAATTTATAATTATCTATAATCAACTTCTGATGGTTAATATCTATGGTAATGTGTTTTTTTTTTTCAATTGGAATGTATTTTATTTTATTTACATCAATCAAGAGATAGTTGTTAATAAATACTATTGAAACTGGTTAATAGCACTACTAGAAATCATTCGTTTTACCTGCGGAATGTTTCTGAGTAAAGTAACTCCGCAGGTAAATACGTGAGGATTTCCCTGCGCAGGTAGAAATTTTTCTTTGCAGGCGGATTTACATGCAACCTGTTTCTGCAGGCAAACGTCTCCTAAGAAAATCTCATGTGCTAATATGTTTCCTGAAAACCTGCCGCAGCAAATTCCCGCAGCAAAGTTTGGGTTGTCAAATTTCAGCTCAATGAATTAATTTTTAGGCTTATTTTTATATAAATTGTATTATTGATGAATATTTTAATCAATTATTTCTTTAATTATTATTATTATATTAGAATATAAATTTAAAAGTTTTGATAAATTAAACTTTTCAGTTTTGACTTCGAATAATATAATTAATTTTTTTTCATAATTAAATTTACTTTTAATTTTAAATTAAAATTATTACCAAATAAAACTCTATTAACTAAAACAACAAAAAATAATATTTAATATTTAATAATATTAAGATTTAAAATATAAAATAAATTTATAAACCCCTTAATTCAACTATCTGATTTAGTTGATAATTAAATTAGTAATTCTAAAAAAAAAGTTATTATAATTGTTCTTAAAAATTCAAAGTAAAAATGTAATTTTAATAAAATGTTCAACTTTTTAGAAGAAAAAAATTGGAATAACCTAACCAGAAAACCCTCATGAAATTGACGGTGGTACAATCAAACGTATTCGCAGACCTATTTCAAAAACGTCACATAAACCTAACTATTCTTTGTGCCTCAATCACCTATTTCAACCTTCGCACCTCGCTGGCTGTCGCATCTCAACTATAGTCACCATCTGTTCACAGCCTCCGCCGCCACATCTCAACCATAACAATCCACCGTCACACCCTCCGCCGTCTCGCCACCATCGAAATCTTAAACCTCTTTACGTTGCATGTCAACATCGCTGGTCATCGTACTCTCGTCGCCGTCGTAACTTCGTCGCCTTCGTAACCACCCGTCACCTTCGTAAACTCATCGCGTCGTAAGTGTTCGCGCCAACACCTGTTCATTTCAGTCTGTTTCTCGCCGTTATTTCATTATTCTCGTTTCATTATTCATTTTCAGTGAACTACAGTGAGTTAAGGTTTTGATTTCTTCTGATTTAGTGTTTGGTGTGTTATTTTTTTGAACATTTTCAATTTGCACAATGGCTTTAGTTGCAGATATACTTTGTTCCTGAGATTGGAGTCTTTTCTCAAGGTAAGAAGAGGCAAAGAGTTCCGACATTGTCGCCATTGCTCCTCGTATGAGGTATTTTTTAATTAAGCTTGTGTCTAAGCTGATTCAAATGTCACAATCAATTATTATTGCCATTGCTAATTTAAGCATATGGTTATTCAATGTTTTTGGAATAAGTTAAGGCTAATGAAACCAGATGAGAATAGTAACTACAATATGCTTCTGAGTATTCCTTAATCAATTATTAGTAATTGAAAAAATTATTCATAAATCAGTAACTGAAAGAAATTATGCTAAACTGTCAATCATCTATAGATTTGAATATATAAATTTAGAATAACCAACCTTAATTTATAGAGTCTAGTATATAGGGGTAAGACTTGCAGAAAGGTCCAGCTTATTGGTATGCTGTTACTAAAATTTTGTTTATGCTATGAAGGAAAGAAAGTTTAGTTACAGAAACGGAATATCTTAGAGATTATGGTATCAAGGATGGCGATCGGA
>PGTU02014410.1:0-15975 GCA_002896215.2 Cicer echinospermum
GGGCGTGATTGATAATTCTCATCACACTCCCCTTACTTAAAACCAAATTGTTAAAAATGAGGGTAGACACTAACATACCACAGAACATGGAAAACGAAGAAGAAAAAAGAAGAGAGAAAAACACCATTCTCCATTGTTTGTGTGTGTGTGTGCCCGCGCGTTGTGTGTGTGTGTGCGTGTGCTCGACATAATCTCTACGAATTTAGTTTAAAAGTACTTGTCATAGAAGAATGAGTCATACTCATGAAAGTTAAAATAGAATTATACTTACCTATTTTAGCAAGCTTCCTTGATTGATTGAGTTTTTGTTTTAATAATCCTATATGGTCATGTGTGAAGTTGTGTTAATGAATTAGGTACTGACAGTGGTTGTGTGCTAATTGTGATTTTAGAATGGTTGGTTCGGATTTGAAAATTTATGAAAATTTCATAAATATTGATGGTATTAAAATGAGAACCATTAGAGAATTGTCAGATTTGCTCAAGGTTTTGATAAAGCAACTTTCTACGTTAATTTTAGGTTACATTTTGTTTTACTATGTGATTTGAAATTTGTCTTGACACATACTTGTAGGAGTTGTTTGGAGAAAAACTATAAGCTGGATTGTGATTTTTGATATATGTTTGGGTACGGATGTTTCGTGTATCCATGATATTTTATGCATGTCATTATTGTAGGATATGAATGGTAAATAATAGTATAGTTTCAGCATTGTACTAGTTGAGGTGAATTATTATTTTTTGCTAAAGTTTATACTATTGAGTTTTTGAAATGAAATTAGATATATTTTTCCACATGACCAAGTGTGAGTACTAAATTGTGGATGAAATAGGTGATCAATTAGAGTTTGATGTGATTTCGACTCGTATGCATATGGGTATCCGTTCCTTGGTGCCTCCCATTGAGGTAACCTCGATTGAATTTATCATTTCCCGAATGTCAATCGCTTAAAACCTTGTGAGTTGTTATGTTTGTAAATCTGGTAATAGAAAGTCATAAAAGTAAGGATTTAATTAGAACATATATTCCTCTCCATTCTATGAAATACCATAGAATGCGAACTTAGTGGGTAATCTTGTTTGTAGACAAATGCTAATGATGTTTAGTCTAATAGTTTTAGTTTAAAAGGTTGCTATGTAAATTAGGACACCCTAACAAGTTATGTCTTCGATAGTAACCGAGTAATGACACCAAAACTAAGTGTGAGAGTTTGTAATATGGAGGAATTTGAATGGACTTAGTCGTAAAATTAGTGACCTTCAAAACTTCATTCTTACCCTTAGAATTTAGTTTTAAGATTTAGATGAAACCCCAAATACTTATGAGTGAACTCGTGTATCTTTAAAATCGTCTAGAGGTCATATGATCAAAGTGCACAACCGTAATAGAACAAATTTTAAGTATAGATTTTACAAAATTCACTTTAGAAATTTTATTAGTGACAAGTTTGAATTCACCCACCAAATTAGTGGATACTTTGAGTTAACACTGTTTTTTAAAAAATGTTTTATGTTTTAACCCTTATAAATATTAAAGAGCCTATATTATGTTAATATATGACTTTTATAACTTCAAATTTATCTTAGCAATATTCATTAAGTCATAAATTATATTTGCAATATTTTATTGAAATCTTCTTTTTGAATTGAAATTTTATATCTTGATTGATGCATAAGTTATGTAGCATTATATTTGAATTGATAGAAGTAAATCTCTTCTCATATTTTTTTTATTACATATACTATGATTAAAATAAAATTTTGTGCATAGAATGAAATAGTAGAGATGTATGATATAACAAATCGAAGCACTTTAATTTTTTTTTCAAATTTGTAGGCTTTTTTGTTTTGTTTTATGCTATTAACATGGATGTTGTGAGCTTGCTTGCAGATTCATTCTATTCGTTTTTAGTGAACTTGTATTGTTCTCGATCGATGTATTCTCTTAATTTGAATGATTGAATATAATTTGTTTTTAATAAAATAAAATAAAAATCATCTCACTATAATAACTCTAACTATTGCAAGAAGTGTACAATCTTGTTTAACTCTTGCGGTTCTACAAAATTCTAAACAAAATTCTAAAAATTATTTAGTTTTTAATTTTGTAAGAGTCATTTTCATCAAAGTGACGAGTAATATCAATAGAATATGTTGAATCAAAAAATGTTATTTAACGGTATATATATATATATATATTATGTTAATATATGACTTTTATAACTTCAAATTTATCTTAGCAATATTCATTAAGTCATAAATTATATTTGCAATATTTTATTGAAAATCTTCTTTTTGAATTGAAAGTTTATCCCTTGATTGATGCATAAGTTATGTAGCATGATATTTGAATTGATAGAAGTAAATCTCTTCTCATTTTTTTTTTATTACATATACTATGATTAAAATAAAATTTTGTGCATAGAATGAAATAGTAGAGATGTATGATATAACAAATCGAGGCACTTTAATTTTTTCAAATTTGTAGGCTTTTTTGTTTTGTTTTATGCTATTAACATGGATGTTGTGAGCTTGCTTGCAAATTCATCCTATTCGTTTTTAGTGAACTTGTATTGTTCTCGATCGATGTATTATCTTAATTTGAATGATTGAATATCATTTGTTTTTAATAAAATAAAATAAAAATCATCTCACTATAATAACTCTAACTATTGCAAGAAGTGTACAATCTTGTTTAACCCTTGCGGTTCTACAAAATTCTAAAAAAATTCTAAAAAATTATTTAGTTTTTAATTTTGTAAGAGTCATTTTCATCAAAGTGATGAGTAATATCAATAGAATATGTTGAATCAAAAAATGTTATTTAACGGTGTATATATATATATATATATATATATATATGAGGAGAGATCAAATTGTACCAATGTAATATTAGACCAGTATTAAACCGTTAAATAATATTTTGTTCAATACATATTTTACTAAATTTGACTATTGGATTGAATGATGATATCATATAGATAATTAAGTTTGACGTGTATCAACATTAATGTCATATAACAAAAGCGTTTAAGACATTAACGGCATATAATAAAAGTGTTTAGATCATTGAGATATATCAAGAAGAACTTCGTATAATAAAAATGTTTAAGACATTAATTTTAACGTATCTCAATAACATATCAAACGATTTTAGATTATGCAAAAATTTATATAGATGATCTATATATATGATATAATCTTCCAATCCAATAGTCAAATTTAAAAAGTATGTGTCGAACAAAACGTTATAGTGGTATAAGATTTGTGTAATATTACGTCGGTGTAATTTAATATTACCATATAAACCTATTTAATAAATCTCTCTAAAAATAAATGGCTAATGCATAATCTATTTTGATTAGACGTCAATAAAGGGTGGAGTTTAGTTATGATAGGAGAAGGTCACAACCATCCAAAAAGTTTATTCTTCGGCAAAAATAGGTATACCTACAATATTATATATATATATATATATAGGTTTTGCTATCCTATTAATGTTAGGATAGAAATCTAATACATAGATAATTAAGTTTGACGTGTATCAACATTAATGTCATATAACAAAAGCGTTTAAGACATTAACGGCATATAATAAAAGTGTTTAGATCATTGAGATATATATCAGAAGAACTTCGTATAATAAAAATGTTTAAGACATTAATTTTAACGTATCTCAATAACATATCAAACGATTTTAGATTATGCAAAAATTTATATAGATGATCTATATATATGATATAATCTTCCAATCCAATAGTCAAATTTAAAAAGTATGTGTCGAACAAAACGTTATAGTGGTATAAGATTTGTGTAATATTACGTCGGTGTAATTTAATATTACCATATAAACCTATTTAATAAATCTCTCTAAAAATAAATGGCTAATGCATAATCTATTTTGATTAGACGTCAATAAAGGGTGGAGTTTAGTTATGATAGGAGAAGGTCACAACCATCCAAAAAGTTTATTCTTCGGCAAAAATAGGTATACCTACAATATTATCTATATATATATATATATAGGTTTGCTATCCTATTAATGTTAGGATAGAAATCTAATACATAGATAAATAAGTTTGACGTGTATCAACATTAATGTCATATAACAAAAGCGTTTAAGACATTAACGGCATATAATAAAAGTGTTTAGATCATTGAGATATATCAAGAAGAACTTCGTATAATAAAAATGTTTAAGACATTAATTTTAACGTATCTCAATAACATATCAAACGATTTCAGATTATGCAAAAATTTATATAGATGATCTATATATATGATATAATCTTCCAATCCAATAGTCAAATTTAAAAAGTATGTGTCGAACAAAACGTTATAGTGGTATAAGATTTGTGTAATATTACGTCGGTGTAATTTAATATTACCATATAAACCTATTTAATAAATCTCTCTAAAAATAAATGGCTAATGCATAATCTATTTTGATTAGACGTCAATAAAGGGTGGAGTTTAGTTATGATAGGAGAAGGTCACAACCCTCCAAAAAGTTTATTCTTTGGCAAAAATAGGTATACCTATAATATTATCTATATATATATATATATATATAGGTTTTGCTATCCTATTAATGTTAGGATAGAAATCTAATACATAGTTCAAGGATCCTAAAAACCTTTGTAATTGTGTTTTGTCAAAGATTTTGTCAGGAAATTTATCTGCGAAAGATAGGGATCTTTCAAAAGGGGTGATAGTACCCCGAGAGATATAATGTCCTAGGAAACGGATTTTTGTTTGAAAAAAGAGAAACTTTTAGATTTTGAAACAACCAATCCATTTATATATATATATATATATATATATATATATATATATATATATATATATATATATATATATATATATATATATATATATATATAATATATATATATATATATATATATAATGGCCGTTTGTCATCCCCTTTTTATTAACCATAATATATGAAACCATTTTTATTAACCAATATATCACTAATAATGTCAAATTTTTGAGTGACTTAGTGGTAACAGAGATTTTTATAAACTTTATGTCTCTTGTTCACCAAAATCAAATATATCTGATTAATTGAAAATATTTTATATATCATCTATTTTATGCTAACACTCGTAATAAAACTTATCAAGATCCACCACTAAAATTAGTGTAAAACTAATTTTATAAATAAACTCTAATAAGGACAACCATTGCAACATTTGTCCAAGCAAACAAGGGTTCAAAAATAAAGAAATGAACCCTCAAATAATGACACCCGTTACAACATTTGTCCAAGAAAACAAGGGTTCAAAAATAAGGGCATGAAGAACGGTGACCATGGGTCCATAACATTGTAGCCAACAAACTATAGGATAGAAATGTAAAGGAAGAAATGGAGAAACACTAGGATTGTAGCAACGAATAAGGGCTGAAAAATAAAGAAATAAAAGAAGGGTGGTTAATTAGTGTAAATATTTAAGAATGGATCATGTAATTAATTAAAATAAAGTGGGCCACTAACCGTCTAACCAATAATCATTGAATGGGAAAGGACAGTGTTCAAGCTACTGCAAATTACTCCCTCCATCTCACTTAGTGTGATTTTAGTAAAAATAATTTGTCTTAAAATTAATGTGATTTTTAATTTTTAATACAACTTTAATTATTATTTTTCTATATTATTCTTCAATAATTGTTATATATATAACTTAAAAAGTATTATTGTATTTTATATTAATAATAGTGCAAAATTTACTAATAATTAAAAAAATTAGTAGTTTAGTAAAATGAATTTTTTTTCTTTCTAATTATTATATTTCTTAATACATGTGCAAAAACTTTAAATGAGACTCAATGTGAATAAGAGAAAATACAATAATATTTGTTTTTCTTTTTAAGGGAACAAGAATATTAAGGTTAAAGAATATAGTCTGGCCAAAAAAAGTAAAATTTGAATATGGGAATTAATATCTACTCCATCCATTTCATAAAAACAGTTACTTTAACAAGAAAATTTTATCTTAAAATTAATATGATTCTCAATTTTTTATATAATTTAAATTATTATTATTATTATTATTTTCAATTTACTCTTTAATTTAATATTTTTTTAAATAATCTATTAATAATTAGTTGTTAATTTTATTATAAGAGATAATTAAATTTATGATTTTCTTATCACTTTAAATCATCAAAATCACAAATTATTACTATATATACTACTTCTACAATATAATTTTACATTCCATTTACGGTACAAAAAATACACAAATTATTAAAAATAATAATTTGATAAAATAACTATTTTTTTAATTATAATATTTTTTTTTAATTTGCGTGAAATAATAAAATGATTTATTTTAACACGGAGAAAGTAATTGAGTAATCAGAATGAGAGGATGAAATCAGCAGATTCCTCTATATATGGGCCAAAGCATTGTTTCTTGTCATCTTGTAAGCAGAATCACACCAACTACGAACTTTGGTATCAAATTAACATTGGTCATTATTTTATTTCTTCAAGTGGTCCTAATTATGAATTATGATGATTTCAAAGTCAATCCAACACAAGTGCCCTTACTAATTGTCCAAATCACTCTCAACTGCCACCATCCTATGGCATTTTTTCCAATTAAATGTTCTCTCTTCTTTCACGATGATTGCATATTTGATGAATGCATTTCATTATTGAGTTTTACATCTAACTTCAAATTAATTTTTTTTTTTAATGTAATATTTTTTCGACAAATATTATATGGATGTTTCGTCTTGGGTATATTTATGATATTAAGTTGGATATTTTACTTAGATACTTTATTCGAAATGAAATATAAACAAAAAATATATTTAAAAAATTTATCTGATTTAAATATTTTAAATTACATATCAAAATTTTTAATATCATTTTTATTTATTTCATTCTAAAAAGAATATAACAAAAAATGTCACATCATCAATGTCGTTTTTATTGGGTTTTATCAAAGTCGTTTTTATTGGGTTTTTGTCTCCCTTATTTTTTCTCAACATAATTCTTAAGTTACAAGAATTATCATAATTCTCTCATGTCTCTTTTTGTTAAATAAAATTAGTTATATTAATTTCGTAAATAATTTTACATTTCAAAATGTCTAAAAGATAGAATTTAAACAAAAATATAGTAATTTGACTATTTCAATAAAAATATTATTCATACCTTAAAACTCTCGTGTCAAAATTTGTTTTAGATCTCAAAATATTAGTAATATTGATACCTATAATGCTATTTTTTACCAATAAGCTTTTTTGAATTCAAGGGTGGAAAAAGAAGTTTAATTCCTACAGTTTTCGTTTGTTAGTTTTGGAAATAGTGGTTCAAAGTTGGTGCCATTGAAAGAGTATTGAAGATGATAATATTATATTTATTTTCCTTTTTATATCTTTCTGGACCTCTTATAATTAAATGGCATCAACGGTGCATGATATGGAGACAAAGGCTAATGGAAGCCATTATATATTTCTTGATTAGTGATAAAAGTTTGTCTAGTATAAGTAGACAAATAATAAACAATGTGCTTTCAAATACTATGCCTAGATTAAATTATGAGATGACCAAACGTCTCTACAAATAACTTTAACCAGTAAAATGTATATATTCAACTTCTTTTTTCATGTATTTTAACATTCCTAACACACACACACATCACATTTATATATATATATATGGAGAATTAAATGCAAATTCTACGTGTACAAATTATTCATAGAACGTCTGTCACCAGGGATGAATTTATAGGTGGCAAGAGTGGCCCCGACCCTACCTAGCTCCACCCCAATTTTTAAAAAGAAAATACATATATATAAATATATATAGAGGATTTGAGACAGTGTGCAATGTAGTTTGATTGTCAAATATTAGTGTTATTGGGTTAGCCTCTTTCAATTGAAGTTCTTTTAGTAGTTGCTTCAACCATATGTTCTTGGCAAGGAGAATTTAAGAACTAGCTTACCAGTTACCACACTGACAGCGAAGGAAATGTTAGGACGGGTGACTGTGAGGCTTCCCCTAATTAATAGACATGTTTCTTCAAGAATATTCATAGAATATTTTCTTTGTAATATTACAAGGTCATCCTAGGATTGAGCTACCTCAATACCCAAACAATAACGGAGTTTACTAAGGTCTTTTGTCTAAAACTGATTTGAAAGATGGTTGTTTCAACTAGAGTATTCATAGTTGATCATTACCAGTTAGGACAATGTCATCCACATAAGCAAAAGATACATGCACCATTGGGCTGAGTGACGATAAAATACAAAGTGATCGGCTTCACTACAAAATCATACCAAACTCTTGTATTACCAAGTTGAATCTGTCAAACCAAGCTCTAAGAGACTATTTAAGACCATAAAGGGACATGTGTAGCCGACAGACCATGGTAGAAGACTCCTCTTGAGTAAAAGCCCTTGTGGTTTTTCCATATAAACTTCCTCTTCAAGATCACCATGCAAAAAGACATATTTAATGTCAAATTGATGGAAAGACCAATGTCGAATTGTTGCAATGGAGAAAACCAGTATGATAGATGCCATTTTGGCAACAATTGAGAAGGTATCGTTGTAATCAACCCAAAAATATGAGTATATCCTTTGGTCACCAAGCAAGCCTTAAATCGATCAATCTTACCATCAGAGTCAACCTTCACCGTATAGAGCCAACGACAACCTACTAAAGACTTCCCATGAGGTAAAGGGACTAGTTCTCAAGTACCACTACTTTGTAGAGAACACACATCTCATCAACATTGCTTGCCTCCACTAAGGGTGGAATAATGCTTCACTTGGAAAATTAGGAATAGAAACAAAAGATAAAGAAGACAAACAAGTGTAATGCAAGGGAGAAAAAAGATGATAACACAAATTAATATAATGAGGACCAAATCCTTACGAAGAGCAATGGGAAGATCATGCTCAAGTGGTAGGGCCAAATCCAGTAGTGGCATCGGAGGAGAGTTTGTAATGGAACAAGAACAAACACAATGGAGGGTGGGCAACGACGATGATATGTTTGCAGTGATCTTGGAGGCTGGGGGCAGACTCAACAAGTTCGATAGGAATAAGAGTGGGCGAAATAGGGTGAACTACCTGAGGAGGTTCGAGATTAATGTCCTGATAGGGCTCAGTAGCTATATGGGTTGGTTCAAAATATGGTATAGACTCGAAAAAGGTAACATCAACTGATGTAACATATCAATGTAGTGTAGGAGAATAACAATGATAGCTTTTTTAAGATCGATGAGGTCCGAGAAAAATACACTTGAGTGATCGAGCTGACAGTTTGTCCAAATTAGGAGATAAATTGTGAACAAACCACGTGGACCCAAAGAAATGAGGTGGTAGTGGGTGAAGAGGAGTATGGGGAAAGAGGACCGAATGAGAGATATTTCCATCAAGGACAGAAGACGACATACGATTGATAAGGTAGCATCCCGTTCAGACTGCATCCCCCCAAAAAAGGAATGGAACATTACCATGGATAAGTAAGGCTTGTGTGGTTTCAATGAGATGTCAATTTATGCGTTCAGTTACCCCATTTGTTGGAATGTATGAGGACACGACATTTGATGTAGAATATCATTGGAAGCCATAAAATTTTGAAACTGATGGGACAAATATTCCTGAGCATTGTCATTTCTTAAAGTACGAATATAAACACCAAATTGAGTTTTAATTTCTTGATAAAATTGCTCAAAAGTATAATATAGTTTAGATCTACTTTTCATTAAAAATACCACATACAACGAGAGTAATCATCAATAAATTTAACAAAATACTTAGACTCTAAAGTAGACACAAAACGAGAAAGACCCCAAACGTCAGAGTGAACTAAAGCAAATGGGGACGAAACCTTTTTATTGACTCAATTAGGAAAATGATTACATGTGTGTTTCTCTATCTGACACGATAATGTAAAGTGGACAACTTAGACAAAACTAGGCACCAAGGTTTGTAAGACTTTGATGTCCTAGCTGAGAATGGATAGTATGAGGGAAATATGTGGTAGATCATGTCTTGGATGATGGAGAAAGATAATAGAGGCCTTGAGACTCACATTCAATGCCAAACGTCTGTCCCGAACTCCGATCCTGCAGGTAACATTAGCATTATTGAAAGTAATAATATAGACATGGGACCGAGTTAATCGACTAACTGAAAGTAAATTAAAAGAGAATCCAGGTACATAGAGAACATATTCAACTGAAATGGAAGGGAGAATTAGATAGTATCAATCCTTTGAAACCGGGTTTGAGAGTCATTGACAGAAGTTTGAGAGTCATTCCTTATGTAAATATTGGTTATGTAAAAATAGTTGTCTCGTATTTATCATTTTACTGAATTATCAATCAATACCATATTTCAACTATAATTGACGCATATTGCCAACTAAGATTTTGTATGGTTGAGAAAGAGTAAAACTCTGTTATCTTTGACTTTCTCTTTGTTCACTAAATATTGTCTTGACTGTTGTTTATCTCGCCTCATTCAAAAACTCAATTGCTTGTCATTCTTAACTAACAACGTAAATATTTTTAGGTGTAGACATTATTTAATTTAAATTGTATATAATGTGATTATTTTTTATTGTTAGTATTACTGACATACTTATATATATTTTTTGTTTTTAACTCTTTCGTTTTTAAAGAAAAAAGGGTCTCATAATCTATAGTTCGGTTTGAAAATAAGTAACTTATGATTAATGATTGTTCTAATTAAAATTCGAACTTGTAATTTTTTAAACTATTATCCTTAGCTAAAATTTATTCATTAACCATTCGACAATTTATTTTCAGAAATAAACCTTTTATTTATTTATTTTTAATAGATTGTTGATGCAAATTGCATCTTTTTTTCTCAACCATACAAAAACAGAAGGGCTACATTGCAGCTCATATGATGATCAAGTTGTTGTTGCAAACTAAAACTATGCAAAATACAACCGAAGAGGAAATAGAGTGGAAGTGATAAACTATATTTTCATATATAATGATTTGAGGTATATATATTATAATAAAATTGGACGTTTCTTTCTCAACCATCATAATTCGATGGTTATCATTGCTTCTCTTACATTATTATCAAATTGCTTTTGTCAAATATAAAACTAATTTGGCCAAAGAGAAAATAATAGTAGGATTGGGGAAAAAATATTCATCTCACTGAGCACCAAGTACTCATGAACATTAAAGAATAATAAACAAACAAAACAAGCCAAGTGTTTTCAAAAATACATAGGTTAGAAAAATACTTGTTGGAGAAGATTCAACCCCATAAATACATATGTAAGAGGAAAGGTAGATCTATGAATAAATTTCTATACCTTTTATTTTTATTTGCGAATTGGTGTTTTGGTAGGATTTTAGAAGAAAAGACTTAAAAGATTAAGTTTTTATTTAATATATATTTATATTAAAAAAAGTTAGAAAACTAATAATATTATATACTCATTTATCATACCCATACTATACTTTCTTCTAAAAATTTGTTTTCAACTTCCAAAGAGAAGATACAATAGAAGAAAAAAACAAGGCAAGTGCATAAACAAAGAAAATTTAAAATGCGTTATATGTCTGCCACTTAAAATGCAAGAATTAATGTTAATTTGGTGTCACACACATTAATTATAACGCCATACCCCACATGAACATTAACAACCAAATTTAAACCATGCAACGAAAATAATATTCAAAAGCAAAGGATGGCAAATCTGTAATTTAAAGGAATTTACAATGCCATTAATTACATTAACAATCAGTTTCATGTCAAAAAAAAATATCTATATATATTAGCACATTTTGTTTCCAACCTTCTTAACAACATTAAATTCTTAACTCTAAAGGCCTCATAATAACTCCCACAAATGCAAGCCAAACCCATCCACAACACCCCACCCTGACATTTATTCCTCCTCTCATAAGGGCATCTCCGGTTCACCAAGCCTCCTTGCCCCAAACACTAACCAACCAAAACAATAACCATGCCCATACCTAATACAGATGTTTTGGTACCCGATCGGCCGGTTTCGGTTCGACCGTTTATAGAGCATGATGACTCTATAGATGCTTCATGGGACTACAATTTCTTGTTTATGTCGCAAAGATCGGAAACAAAATCAACCTATCACCCTTCGTGTCAGGGAAGGTGCAAATACCGATCGATTTTCCATCTGGGGCATACTATTTAACCGGTCCGGGGATTTTTCATGGACGATCATGGATCCACGGTCCATCCGCTAGATGGACATGGATACCTAAGAGCATTTACTTTTGATAATGTGAATAAAAAAAGTTAAATACATGGCTAAGTACGTTCAGACTGAAGCACAATTAGAAGAGTACGATCGAAAGACTGACTCGTGGAAATTTACACATAGAGGTCCATTTTCATTATTGAAGGGTGGAAAAAGGATTGGGAATACTAAGGTTATGAAAAAATGTTGCCAACACTAGTGTGTTGATGTGGGGGAAGAAAGAACTCTTGTGTATGTGGGAAGGTGGAAACCCATATGAGATTGAATCCGTACGTTGGATTACGATTGGGAAGTTTAACATGATGGACGGTTGTGATATGGAAGATCATGAGGAGAATCATGGTGGTGATGTTTTGGGAGGTTGCTGCCAACTTAATAAAGCCTATATTGTATGGTATGTATTGATCATTGTCTCTTTAATTAGTTTGCATTGCATATTATATTAATATACTCTCTCTCCAATCTTTTTAATAAGAAACAATTTCAACAAAGGTTATATTATATTAGATAATAAAATTTGCAATATTTAGTTTGTTTTCTCATCAACTTTTGTTTGATTCTCTTATATTTGGACACTCCAAATTTCAACAATCATATTTGAAAAATCCAATCATTAGTTTGCATTTCATGTAGCAGGATCAAGTAGAAAAATAGTGCCCCTAGCTTCTTCCTTTCTCCATATATGAGCATAAAGCTTGAATAATACAAACACACTACATGTCAATGAACAAGACAAAATGGGGGATAACATAGTGGACTATTTTCCTTTCTTCATTTTTACTAAACATAGTTAATGTGACAAACGGTTGTGATTATGATGTTTGAATAATAATAAGCAACTTGGTACTTACCAAAATAATAACCATCATGGTGACACACATAATAAATATCTGAATCCATTAATTATAATTAATCCGGTTCGATCCATGACTAATGCATATATAAAAAAACATATGTTACAACGTGATAACTAAATTTTAGTTAATTATTTCGAGAGATTAATTTCTTCAATTGCACGTAAATTGCTTTGATTTATAAAAAAAAAAATAATAATAATTTGGCACTAACGAGTTATTTTCTCACTAGAATTTTAGTGAGTTGGACATGCAGCACAAGTATATATGGGACTCTAACTCTAGTTATGCAACTCATTATGACTTATAGTGCTTCCAATATCTTTCCAATAATTTTTTTTTGAAGTTTTATCACAAAGTGGCACAAGACACACGTCATAGCTAACGTTCAATGTAGTATCCAAAATAGTTTAATTTAAGGACCACCAATTTTATATAGTTTCCAAGGTGGAATTATATAAAGCTTTCCATATGTTATACACAGTAGCATATACTCAATTACAATATTCATATATATAAATACAAGGTGTACAACATTGAGTTTACGAATGGATTTTTCGTAAAATACAATTGTTAGTTTTATAATATTCTATTATGTAATATAAAATATATTTGATTTTGTATTATTTTATTGATGGATGGAATTTATTGAATACAGGAATATTTAAGATGCCCCAAAGAGACTCTTGTCTCACTATAAGGTTGAATTCTATAGGTAATAGACTACTTACGTGTCATGCAATGCAGAAGACTGTTACTTCCACGAAGTAATTTTACATTTAATGTAAGTAATAATTAATTAAAGAAAATATATTTGTTTGTTACATATTAAAAAATGATTTTGATATTTTATAACTTAGAAATTGCCTTTAAATTTTTTTTAGAAATATAAATTATTTTATCTATTTATTTAATAATTAAAAGTATTTTTTTAAATTATTTATCTATCGAATATGATTTTTTAAGAGAAGTTACTCATAATAATTTATATTATAAACAATTATAAATTTTCTCAAATTTAATGTTTTTTGTTTATAAAGATGGTAATACAATAGAAAACAACTAAAGTTTAATTTTTTTTGTTAACACAACAAATTGGCAGTTTACTTTATGTAAAGAGTATCTAGTTTTTGTTAAAGAGAAATATTACTCCTCATACTTAATTATAAGAGAAACAATGTTAATTATATTATAATATATTATTATTATTATAAAAATTAATTCTTTTTAACGTTGTGTGAGATGAGTATTAAATTAGACTAAGTTGTAATTTTATTTTATTTTTTACATATATTAATCAAGAAATTAATTATATTGAATCCTTTTTCTTATTAATATATAAAAATATATATTAATGAACAATTTTACATTGTGCAGAGTATGACTCTAATTTCAAGTTGGTAGAGAAGCAAGAGTTCAGAATACCAGATCACTTGATGATCCATGATTGGGCTTTCACAGATACCCACTACATACTATTCGCCAATCGCATTAAACTTGATGTACTAGGTTAGAATTTATTTGCGCTTGCAATTACTATTACAATATTTTCTTCATCATTTTTCTATCTAATAATATATATAATCAATAATTAATTATTACAAATGAATGAATACAAAAATAGTTACTACATCCACAATGAAATTTAAGCATGCTTAATTCTTTTTTTCTTTTTTTTTTAATGGTATAAGTCAATCTAACAATTTTTTAACATGTTAACGACATTTCCTCTCAATTAAATATAATAAATAATAATAAAAATAATAATTGATTTCAATTTAAAATTTAGTATATCAACTTTACGAACTTTTTTGTTTATATTTTTTTGTTTTCATAATTTTATTTGAGGTTTGTTGGATATTAATATGGATATTTTTAATAGTGAGAATTTGAAACTCGAATTCAGATATTTTGTGAGTATAGTCCTTCTATTCTTTTTTACATAACTCTATGAGATCTATTTTTATTTTTTATTTTATTTTTAGAGGAAGTAGTAACCCTCTTCATTTTTAATTAAAAACTTTTTATATTTACAATAACTTCAATTTTAGTTACAAAAGATAATTTAGACTTTTTTTTTGTTTGCAATATTCGATAGTTATTTAATTAGTATTATTATACCGTTAATATTTTGTGAGGGAAGAAGATTGATATCGCTATCTCTTTATCACTTTAATGTTAGACAATTATATCTATACACATAATTGAATAAATTTTGCTTATTCATCATGAGGGGTAAATAATCAACAAAAAAACAATTTTTGGAATGTATTTAATTTTATTTTTAATAAGTATGGGAAGTTAAATATATGTTTGGTTAAACACAATACAATTTTCAGGGTCAATGGCAGCAGTATGTGGTGCATCTCCAATGATAGCATCATAACAGTAAATCCAAGTAAGAGTACATCACCCATATACTTGCTTCCTCTGCTTTCCAAAACAAACTTGAAGGGCAAAAAAAGAGATTGGAGACATACCAGTTGGAAGCACCTTTCACAAATTATGGCTTCTCCATGTTGGTAATGCCTTTGAAGTTTAAAACAATTCTCATGGCCAATTTGACATCCAAAATTCAAGCTACTTGCTTGCTTTTTACCAATTTGGTCAAACTTCCACAAGTTATTTGGTATTGTTACTTTTCTAGTCATAGACATGTTGCATTGCATAGATAAACATTAGAAATTATTAACTTACTTAATTAGTTAATGTTTAGATTATTTAATCACTTTTCATTAGTTATACTCTTTTTTCTTTTGAGTTATACTTGAATAGGTTATGTGAATTCAATTCAAATAATTTAAATGACGTTAATATACTACCAACGTAAAACGTGAATTAAATTCATACAAGTAGCTT
>PGTU02014413.1:0-11341 GCA_002896215.2 Cicer echinospermum
CGATTTCCAAAAAATATTAAGTTAACCAAGACAATTAGAGAGTCGTTATTTTAACGCCCAGTTATCTTAACAATTTCAAAACAAAATATTAATAAACGAGACATTAAGAGATTCCCCATTCTTAATTCTCATTTAACTTAAACGATTTTCAAAAACAAACATTAAGTAACCAAGACATTAAGAGATTCCCCATTCTTAACGCCCAATTAACTTAACGATTTTCAAAAACAAACATTAAGTAACCAAGACATTAAGAGATTCCCCGTTCTTAATATCCAGTTAACTTAAACGATTTTCACAAACACACATTAAGTAAACCGAGACATTAAGAGATTCCCCATTCTTAATATCCAGTTAACTTAAACGATTTTCACAAACACACATTAAGTAAACCGAGATATTAAAAGATTCCCCATTTTTAATACTCGTTTAACTCTAATGGTTTTCAAATTCCACACAAAATAAACTCAAACCTATTATCAGATCCAAATCACAATTCACACCAAAACACATCAAACACGACGAACACAAATCATCACACCATACCACTCAAAACACATCAAATTCATTTACTCAAAATCATACACAAATGAGTTAAAGTCATTTTCCACGAAACATTCATCAATATAACCAAAACCTAACTCTAAGATTTTACCCAGAAAGTCTTAGATTCATTTTCCCCCAAATCAATACTCAAACCCTAACAAAATTCTTTTCCACACAACCACAGATAAGTCCCTAAATGCAAACTAAAATTTTGGAAGGAGCCCTTACCTTAACGTTAGCTTTAACGTGCGTTTCCGGTACCGCGAGTAAATCTGGTAAAAATCTCCGCTCACAACGTCGCCTCCAAGTTGGTCCCCTAGCACCGTAGCGTGGTAGTGAGCAACTTTCTGTTCTATCTCTTCGTGAAACGAAGCTTAGATCTAGATGAAACAGAGAGGTTTGTGTTTGAATCCCTAATACCGTTTTTCTTCGTTTTCGAATCAACGAGGGAGAGTGAAGTTAAGAAATCCTTATACTATCACTCACCAGGCCTTGGGTTTCTAATCTTGAAGAAAGGGAGCGAAGAAAAACGAAAATGGAGGAGAAGGAGAAATCTGTGCGCGAGGCAGGGGGAGGAAGATGGAAAATCTGATTTTCCTTCCTTTCTCTTTCTTTCCTTTGTTTTTCCTTTCTTCCTTTTTCCTTCTTTCCTTTATATAACCTTTTCTTTTCCTTTTCCTTCCTTCTAATTTCCTTTCTTTCTATTCTCTCCAAACAAACATATATACATAAATGTATATATATATATATCTTAATTGTAACTTAACAAATATCTTCATATTCATTAAAATTACCATTTCACCCGTAACGCATAAAATTCTTCGTAAAAGATTCACCGCATTTAATTCAATTTATTTATCGACGAGTAATTCTAATCGGCATCAAAGTAACTTTTTGATCATATAAACTCCAAAATATTATTAACTTTGGCTAAAAGCCTCCGAGCCAAAATCCAAAATATATAAAAATACATAAAGTGTACTTTAAAATTATGGGTCTTACAATTTTGCATAGTGGTTTGATCATCTTGTTCTTTGGTATAAAATGTGTAGCCCGTAATTGCATAACCGGTGTAAGAAAAGACATGTAAACTAAGACCATTTGCTAGCCACCTCAGTCTCTGTGAAATTGATCTGGGTCTACATCAAACTTTGACTTTATGTGATTTTTTAACCATGTTATAAAACTTCGATTGTGTTCTCGAGTTATCCAATTTGGATTCCTATTTATGTTCAAACTAGATAACTGATCCATGTGTATTGTAACATACGGTTGAACCCTATCACCATTGTGCAGAACATACAATTGTGCATGCTCCCATCCTGTCCTTGATATAGTCATTAGTCTATTTCCAATTATCCTTTCTCCTGATATTCTTCCCGAATGACGAGACATGGGAAGCCCTATGGATTCAACATTGGACAGATATTCAGAACAAAATTCAGTAGCTTCTTCGACAATGTACCGTTCAACAATACATCCTTCTGGTCGACTTCTACTTTTTACGTACCCTTTTAATATTTTCATATATCATTATATCAGATACATCAATCTCATATAAGCTGGCCCACGAAGTTGTGTCTCCTTAACAAGATGGACAGTAAGGTGAACCATTACATCAAAAAACGAGGGTGGGAAATACATTTCAAGCTCACACAAAGTAACAACAATTTCCCTCTGCAATGTCGGTAATTTCTTAGGATCGATCACTTTACTACAAATTTCCCTGAAGAAGAAGCATAATTTAGTTATGGCTCGTCAAACTTTTTCAGGTAATATGGAACGTATACCTATTGGTAGCAAATGCTCCATTAGAATATGACAATCACGGGTCTTCAAACCTTTTAACTTGAGGTCTTTCATACAAACTAAATTTCTAATGTTTGAAGAGTATCCTTCTGGAACTTTAACTTCTTGTAGAAATTTACACAAAACAATTTTTTCCTTCTTGATAGAGTATGAGCGGCTGAAGGTAGATATGTGCGATTTCCATTCTTTACGGGACCCAATTCATTTCTTATTCCCATATCGACCAAGTCCAATCTTGCATTGGTGCTATCCTTAGACTTTCCTGGAATACTGAGTAACGTACCAATAACACTATCAAATACAATTTTTTCAATATGCATCACATCGAGGAAATGTCTTATATACAATGACTTCCAATATGGAAATTCAAAGAAAATTGACTTTTTTCTTCCACCCAGTTTTTACCAGCTCTCGCGCCAAAGGTTGGCCAAATTTATTGGTCAAACCTTGTACTTTTTCAAGTATTTGATATCCAGTCGGTGCTACACGGGCTCTATCTTCCTCTGATTTTCCATTGAACGCATTTCTCCACCCACAATACTTATGACTATTAGGTAAAAATCTACGATTTCCAAGAAATACATTCTTCTTACAATGTTTCAACCGTATCCAATTTGTACTCTATTCACATATAGGACATGCACACTGACCTTTAATGCTATATCCTGATAAATTACCATATGCTAGAAAATCATTAATTGTGCCGAACAACATAGCCCTCAAATTGAAATATTCTTTCTTATACCCATCATAAACTTCACCTGTCTCCCACATATTTTTTAAATCTTCAATTAAAGGAGTCAAGTATACGTCGATATCATTCCCCGATTGTTTGGGTCCAGAAATTAACAGAGACAACATCATAAACTTACGCTTCATACATAACCATTGAGGTAGGTTATAAATCAACAAAATCACAGGCCACGTGTTGTGTGAGATGCTTTGAAGATCATGTGGATTCATTCCATCAGTAGAAAGTGCAAGTCGTAGATTTCTTGACTCTATCCCGAATTCAGGATACTCGTGATCAATTTTTTCCCATTGTGGAGAATCTGCAGGGTGTCGAAACTTTCCATCTCTAATTCTTTCATCTGCATTCCATGTCAAGTGTTTTGAATCTTCTTCACTGCAATATATGCACCTAAATCTTGGTATTATAGGAAAATACCACACGACTTTTGCTAGAGTAGATTCTTTCTTCTTATATCGAGAGACATTGCATTTCGGACACGCCTTTGGTAATTCATATTCGTTTCGAAATAAAATGCAATTGTTAGGACACACATGAATCCTTTCGTAACTCATGCCAATAGAGCACAAAATTCGTTTAGCCTCGTAGGTTCGACTGGGAAGTTCATTATCATCTGGCAACATATCTTTTAAGAGTGTTAATAATTATGTGAAGCTTTTATCAGACCATCCATTTCTCGCTTTTAAGTTGTACAACTTTAATATCGCCGGCAATCTTGTGAATTTAGTACAACCATTATATAATGGTTTCTTTGCATCACTCAACAAACTCTCAAACATTTTAGGACAATCTCGAAGATCTTCTTCAACTGCTTTTGCAATCTCCTCAACTCGGTCCGACTCATATGTATCTGTGTCGAAATCAGTTGAAGCATATGTCGAACCATTCTCAAAATTAATTTTTCCATTTATTTTCTCACCATGTCTTATCCAACATGTATAGCTTTGATTAATTCCATGCCATACTAAATGTCCTTCCAATTCATCTACTCTAACGCATTTTCTAAAACAACATTTTAAACAAGGACAAACGACTCTATTTGGATCTTTTTCATTCTTCACTACAAACTCAACAAACTCCTTCACTCCATTTTCATACTCTTTTGAATATCGTTTGGCAGACATCCATTTCTTGTCCATTTTATATGACCTATATAAATGCAGTTACATAAATAATAAGCTATTGATAACATTATACTAATGGAAACCAATGTCCAAGTCTGATTTCAAAATAGAATAGATCAAAAAATTTCAAAAAATAATAGATTTTATATGATTTATTATGTAACAATTTATCAGTTTTAGTGACAACAAAAAATTAATAAATACAATATGTACCTTAAACAACGTATCCAATTTGTTTTAAAGGAGGAGCAGTAGATGGGCGCACAGTAGATGAGATGAGGCTTCGTAGGGTTGATTTTTATTTAAAGTGGTTGATGAGTTATTTATTTGAAGTGAATGATTTTTATTTAAAGCGCAAGCCTTTTACAACGCTTGTATAAAAAACGCTATAATAGGTCATTTAATTATATGAAAGCGCATGTATTTTACAGCGCTTTCACAAAAAGCGCTTTAAAAACCCTGCAACATAAGGTGGGAGCGCTACATTTTACAGCGCTTGTGTTTAAAGCGCTCAAAAAGCGTTGTAAAAGCTATGAGAGACCGCTTCAATTTACAGCGCTTTTACAAAAAGCGTTGTAAAAGGGTTGTAAGCATTATGTGCAAGTGCTATGTGACCGTATATGACTCTACACAGCGCTTTTTCTACAACGCTTATCAAAAAAGCGATGTTGTATCCTCATTTAATTTTAAAAATTCTACAACAGCGATTATTTAGTAAGTACTGTAAAAGATGCGCTATAAATGTTATTTTGGGGTAGTGTAAATTATGGAGAACATCTTGGTTAGTAAAATCAGATAATTCATTTTATGTATTTAACTTGATAATCAATCAGACTGAAATAAATAGATTAAGGGAAGAGATACCACTCAAGAATATATCCTAATTCACCTAACTCGAGCTACATTCTAGTCCCACAACTATGAGATTTTCCACCAAGTGTTCAAAACAAAGAACTTCTTGGTTTTACATCACCTAGCTCAGATCAACCTTGTCTATTACAAAGTTAAAACTTTTCCACCCAGAAAGGAGTTCAATCAGTCACCTATCAACCTTCAATAGGATTTCCGATAAAATGCATAACTAGACGAGTTTCCTATAATAATTGTAACACCCCAAATTTTATATAAACTATTTATTAATAAATAGGAATTAGATAATTAATTTGGTGTAAAAATTATTTTATAATATATTTGATTAAGTTTTTATGATTAAATTTTCTTTATAGGCATGATTTCTATGATGTACTAGTTTTATAAATATTAGATTAACGTGAGCGATTAAATATATATTATATTTTACTCTTGATCTATTTTTGAAAAATATAGTATTTAGTGTTAATAGTATAGTTTAATGAAAAGATTTTGTGCACATTTTAACGTGTATATAACGTGTACCCCAATTAATATATATTTTTTGTGTGCGTTTGACGATATTAAGTATGCACTAGTTATTTTCAAACAACTTATTTATAACTACTTTCTATTTTAGTTATTTTTTTATAAATAATATCTTGAGATTAGATTGACTTGTGTTTGATTTCTTTTATTTTTTATATGCTTTTTTATGACATTGTGATTTTATATATATTTATATGATTAGTAGATTAATATAAATAATTGATGTTATTTATTTATTTTATGATTTTGACTATTTTCTAATATCATGATGTGAGTATTTTGAAAAATAATAAGTATAATTGGTAGAGATTATTTTGATTATTAGTAATATGAGGAAGATAGTTTTAATTATTAGTAATATGTTTTTATTTATATTGATTATTTTAATTACTCTAATTTTAACATATATTAATTATAAATATTAGTAATGTTTAAAAAAGATAATGATGTTGATAGAGTATTTAAAAAAAAAGAGATTAAGTAACAATTAATTTTGTTTAAGCAAATAAAAATAATAATAGTAAAAATATAATATTAAATAAGGGACAAATGGACTTGACCCATTTATGTTAACCCTAATTAATGTTAATAAAAAATAGAAGAAAACAAGGAAGGAAGCTTACGGCCATCACAGTAAACCAAGGGAACCCAACACAAGCCTATCGTTTGGCACCGGTGATCGATTAACTGTTCCTAGAAAACTTTCTCTGTTTTCACCCAAATTTCAGTAATGGCTTGTTCATTCAAATTAGTTAGTCAATTAAACAAACAATTTCAGATTTTAACCATCCAAATTTCTCTCTAAAAATAACCCCGACTTCTCCGCTTGTTAAATTACTTAGTTTGAAACCGTATCTCCTTCCCGTAAGTCCGATTTTGAGTGAAACCAACGCCAAAACGACTGTGTGAAAATTGCTATTTTAACCCACTGATTTTGTTTTCTGATTTATGGTAAGTTTCCTTGACCGAATTTCGAATTTAAGTTTTTAAAGGATGTTCTCATAATATTATTTTAACGTTTAACCATAAACTGGCGAGTTAGATCGATTGAAAGACAAGAGTCAATGAACAAAGGATGTTTGCTCGTGGAATCGTAGTCGTGTGTGAAAGCGTCAAATTAAGGTAAGGGGTGAGAGAGCGTTTGAATTCATGAGTGTAATATATTGTGAGATTAACGGGAAAACCGTATTTCCCAACGATTCGTCCGGGGCTCGCTACGTATGGCAGTAGCCCTTTGAGGGATAAATTAGTTAATGTGAAATATATGGAAATTGTGAGATTAAAATATAGAATAGAAATATTTGTAGGGTGTTGATTGATTTAATTTGTTTGAAAGTGTGGCATTTGATATTATTGTGATATTTGATTTAATTTCGTAAATGTGTGACATTTGATATTATTATGTGATATTTGATTTTAATTTCGTTAAATGTGTGGCATTTGATATTATTGTGATATTTGATTTAATGCGTGGTGTGTGATATTATTGTGATATTGGTTGTTGAATTAATTTTATGCATATGTTTGATTAGATGAGTTTAAATGATGGTTATAATAAAATAGATGTGTTTGTGACAATTATATATATGGATGATAATGTATATTAACAATGGTGATGTGCCTAAATTTGTGATGATATATGTGTTGTTGTATGTGATGAATGATGAATATAGTGATTCTATACAATTGTGATGAGTTTATGTGATGATTGATGATGATGTGTGATTAATTATAGTGATGTTATAATTGTGATGAGATATTGTGATTTCAATTGTTGTCTGAGATGACGGTATTAATGGAGTAATCATATACCTAACGAGGGGGAAGAAAATAAATATTGTGAATTTGTGAAGTGGAGATTATTTTGTCATCATATAGGTAGGGCCTGACAAGCCTAGTGATTGCCGGGGAAGTACATACTGAATGAGCCTGATCGTGGCGGTCTGCTGTCCGAGCCTTAAGGCAAAATTGTTAGACCTTGGAGGTATTACGGTGGGGAATTCCTAAGTGACTGGAGGTAGCACTCCAAATCTCGGGAGCTACCACGCAACACACGTTTACCTCGACTGTCACGGTATATTGTCTCGGGTGAGTTGAGGGGATCTATGAGGACAGGGCCCAATTGAATTGTCCGTCCACCGGGATGGTGCATAGTACAAAGCCTCCTAACCAATACTTCAGAGTTAGAATGGTACACATTGTGAAGTAGAGTCTAAGCTCATGCATAGCATTGCATTTTACTTGTGATTGTTTTGTGGTGATTGATGTGTTTCAAAGTAATAATAAATTACTCTTAGAATGATTTGATGCATATTAATAATGAGATGATTATCTTACTTGAGGTGAATTATGTTATAATATGATACTATTTACTAATATTTGATATATAGTAATGTGATTATGATACGGTCTATTATGATTGTTGCGTATTCTTCTTACTTATATTATACTATTAACATGATTTTGAAACTCACCTCCTTTTCGTTGTTGTGTTTGATGGCTTGGCCCTGCGTTTGCGAAATCGCAGTTGTTACGAGGTTAATAAGTCTTGAAGTTCAAGTTTGGGAGGAACCCCGCTCGATATGGTGATACCGGAATAAGGGATTGTTAATTTGTATTTTACTTATTATTTGAACGACTTTTGTATGAAAATCATATAAGTACTAGTAGTTTAGAATTAAATAATAATTATACTTAATTCAAGCTTATCGAGATTGCACTATGGAGTAAAGAAGTAAAGTGTTCCTTTTGATTTTTGAGAAACGTGATATCCTAAATTAAAAATTAAAGTTTTTATTCCTTGGAAAACATATTTTTATTTATCCGCTGGCGAATTTATAGAAATATGATATAAATTATTATATATATTATTTTGGGGTTTAGGGTGTCACATTAGTAGGTATCAGAGCAGGTCTGTCCATCTCAGGCCGAGTGGGTTGAGTGTTGGATTCAATCTGAGTCAAATGTTAGTCGTGTCAATTGTGTTTTCTTGTGTATTAATTATTTAATGTCATGTTTTTTTTACCCTCGTTATATAATTGTGTTAATGGTTATATGCTTTTGTATTCTATACATATTCGAGATTACTAATTAACTGTTTATTAATTGCTTACTCTGATTGTGTGATGGATCCTAAATTCCTACTTAAGTGAGTAATAAAACATAAAATTACTTGTTAGATTTGAGTTAATTTTAATTGTTGACAAGATTATGTTAGTTACTTGTTGCTTATGCTTGCCTACCTAACTATGATTTTTTGCACTCTTGTTTTATATGAAATAGTTGGAACAATAATTTTGATTGACCATCTGTATATTTCACCCTTATCAATTAAAATATTTAGTTTGATATGTTATCTGTTTAAGTGTTTGATCTAATAACTAATTGATTGAAACTGATTCGTATGGATTATATGTTTAAAAATTTAAGTATGACTTTACTAGTTACAAATTTATTATTATTTTGATTGAAACTCAATTTAGAAAGAGAAAAAAAAAAGATGTTTCGTTCTAAACTTTGAGTTAGATAGGAATTAGTCTCTTATGTTTAAAGTTTTAATTTTGAACAAAAAAATATATTTTTTATTTTATGTGGCTTGTGTTAAGAAAAAATCGTTTTTTAAATCATGAAGCTTTAAATCACTTGAAAAGTGTTGATGGTTGTATCTAGATGAGTAGAGTTTTGATTTGGTTTTTGAAAACAATTCAATGTTCGTCATGATTTAGATAGTATGAATTCATATACTAGCAATAGTAATTCTTGAATATAGAGGTTGGTAGAACTTATAATTTTAAAAATGACATTTTGAAGGGAGTTAAAGTTTACTTATTTTATATGATAAAATAACTTTGTTTGAGTTTACTCTTGATTATTTTAAAGATAATTAAATGTAGTTGAATTTTTGTTGATTTATAAAATACCCATAATTATATGCTACTGATAATTTAAGTTAAAACAGCTTAAAATTTACAGCATTTTAATATGTCTTGTTTTTTTAGAAAAATTGAAAAGAGTTGTTGTTATGTTGTTAGGGGGCTGATGTAAATATTGGATCGTGAGGGTATTGGGATATTTATTGAAATGATTGATTTTTTTTTTATTATGATATTATGAACTCATTAGAGTTGACTCGATCTTAGAGTTTTAGAGTTTAAAAGAACTTTCCAGTGATTACATAGTACTAACAATAAAATGTAATTAATTGAGAAGAGAAGTAAAAGAAGGAAAAAAAAACAAAGTTTTTAAAAAAAAAATTCCAAACATGAAATTATTTTTGAAAAGTTATCTAAATAATTTGGATTCTATAATGACTTATTTTCATGGTAGATTTTATTTATTTATTATGAATTAACTAACACAATGGTATGCATTAAATTGGTATTGTAGAGTGCATCATGTAGATTGATATGTGTAGAGTGACTCATTAATGGTAGCGTTATAGAAACTAAAATTTATTTTATCAATTTTTTTTATAATTATAAAATTATTACAATTTTTATTTGAGACTCATTTTAAGATTAGAAACAGAACCTCCAAAATCTTTTAAATTTATGGGTTTATTATGTTTTGGACAATTTTGTGGATTGATAAAACTGAAGAGTGTATCTATAAGCAGGTTAGTAGTTAGTGTGAGAGGAGGCTACTATTGGTGTAGATTTTGAATTAGTGTAATTCATTATCATTATCAATATGTCTTTATGTTTTGTTCATGTGCACTACTTTAATGTATATAGATATACATTTTTTTTTGTAAGTTTGATAAAATAGGAAAATAAATTGGAACTATTTTGGAAGTGTTAATTAATTGTAAAATTTCCTATCTATCTTTATATAGTTTAAATTTTATTTCAAAATATAAGTTGAAAATAATAATTTTTACAGTGATGAACTATTTAAAAATGTGTTTTTGATAATTAAAATATGAATAAATTTTTAGAAATCTTATAGATTTTAAAAATATTCGTGATTTATTTTATTTGTATTGTATTTAGAATTGTGATTTATCTTAGTTGTTTTTATTTAGACTTGAATTATTGAAAAATAATTTAAAGAAAAATTTGGAATTCTCAATTAATTATTTTTGGGTGCTAAATGGTTAGTAATATTCTTTAATAATAATTTAAGTCTAGAAATTAATTTTTAGAATGATGTGTAACTTTGAAAGTGGTTTTTGCACTAGCTGATTCAATTTGGTTTGGTAATGTACTATATCTTCTAGTAAATAATTATTTATCTTATCTTCTACTTGGAAAATCTATATATGCTTCCATTTGTTGTAACTTTTAAGTGATGGTTAACTCAAAAGAAAATTTAATCGTGATCAATTTGGAGCAATTAGACCTCTATGAGAATATGTTTCATTTTTTGAATCATCGTTTGAGTTATGAGATGAACGTAAAATCTTGGTGCTAATTTTTGGATTAGTTATTTGAATGTGTATATGATTATGTAAATATTAAATTGTTTGTGTTTCAAGTGTTCTAATTGTTGAGAATTGGTGTATAGAGTTAGAGTAGTCAAGAGCATCTAAAAGTGAAATAGTTCTATATTTCTTCAATCGGATTATTGATTATATATTGATACTAGTGTCATTTCCTTGTTGTTGTAACTAGTTGTAAATTACCAATAAATTATTGTCAATGTGTAATTAAGTGAATTTTTAACTTGAAGTAAGGAGTAGGAGTTGTGGCGCCGCCTTCGCACTCCTGAACCG
>PGTU02014416.1:0-10040 GCA_002896215.2 Cicer echinospermum
TTTGGAGCAAGGTTCTTCATCTTCAACAACAAAACGTTCATGAGAGGAAGGAATTTACTGGACAAAACAAAGAAGGCTGAGTTTCATGAAAGGTGGAAGAAGTTGAAACTTTTGGAAATCAATTTTCGTCGCTACCGTTTAGCATTGTGTAAAGACCTTTCTAAAATGCTTTCGTGTGCATCAAACCGTTCTTCCTTAGACTAAGTATTTTATTATGATTTTGAATATTCGCTGCTTTATTGTTTTATGCTCGTTGTTTGGTCTTCTTAATTTCTTGTTTTTTTGTTTCAGTACTCTTGTACTCATTTTGCTTTCTTTATGCTGTTACTTCTAAATGCTTGAGATATGCACTAAAGTTTTATTTGAATGAATATGAATCATTTTGTTAAGTTAATTTTGATAATGATTGAAGTGTCATTTCTTTTATATTTAACATGCATGTTTATTTTTCTATTTTAATGTTATACGTAATTGAACTTAGTTTCTCTTTCTTTTTATGTTACCATCACGATCCCTTCTCTTTATTCTTTATATATATATATATATATATATATATCATAATATATCTATATTAAATAAACAATGCCTCAGTTTATTTAAGATACTAATGAGATGAGCAAACTTTAGTTATTGGATTTGGTATTATTTTGAATGTTAAATAATGAAAGGATACCTTGTGAGTAATTTGTATACTAAATACATTTTTCACTCAAATTTCCCTGGACCATGCATAAAAATGTTTTCCTTTCACGGTTAAAAAAATTATATTTAATGAAAGAAATTATTGCTAATTTTTTTTTTTTGTAACTCAAAAGTGGAATAAATTATACTAAAAAGTTTTTGCAAAAATAAATTTTTGCGTGTTTTTTTTTTAAATTTATACAAACGATCAGCATAAATGTGATTATAAAAAAATATTATTAGGCAAACAATAATACTTGAAGTGTTGTGTGACCATTCATTAACATATAGAAAATTAAAAACAATTTCTATTAGGATCCTCTACCTCTTAATTGTGTGTAGTTAATCATCATCTCATAAATATTTCAAAGAAAATCTATAACTTACCTTTTTTTATAAAACTATTTAATATGAGGATTTTTAGAAGGTTTTTTTGTCCTTAATATAAAAAAGTATAGTTTTTAATGTGTAAACATTATTTAAATATTATTTAAATATCATTTTTACTTTTAAAAATTATATTTTCCAAGTTATCGGGAAATGAAAAGTTCTCTAAAAAGTGGAGAGATGATAGGCTCAGAAAATGGAGATGAGATGCTTTTAAAGAGGCACATACATCCATACTATCTAAAGAAAAACAACATAAAAGGTAAAAATTAGAGGATGATTGAGTGGAAGAAAATCTATACATCTACTTGGTTGTCATAATATGGATTTGACTACAAACTATTTCATTTTTTTTATTTTATTGTTTTATTTTATTTTATTTTTATGAAGGTTTTTGATATCCAACATTTAAGACCCGGTTATTTTAAAGTTCCCCAAATATATGGTAACAACGGTAAATATTTATTTTACATCAACTAGTATTTATAAACAACCCAAAAACAAATATCTAAAACTACACACATACTAAATATGTTTAGACTATGTTGACACCTAATTTTGTCCGATTTTTACTTTTTATTAAAAAGGAAATAATGATAATAATAATAATAATAAATATATAATTATATGTGAAGAAATATAAAAATAAAAATAAATAATTAGGGATATAAGCTTTTAACAATCACAAGTGTTTTCGGTTCTTGTTTGCCTCTAATTCTTGTTCAGACTATTTTCAAAATATAAAAATAATAATAAGAAATAAAAATAAAGGAAATTGAAAATAAATGAATTGATGGTCATAAAAATCGATGCAATGATGATCAAAATAAATGAAAAAAAACCGAAAAGAAATTGATTGATGGTCATAAAAATCAGAATAATGGTGATCAATTGAATAGAAAAGAAAACCGAAGAAATGAATCAATAGCAATAAGAATTGGTATAATTGTGGCCAATTAAAAGAAAAGAAACCAACAAAAATAGATTAATGGTAATCAATTGACAATTATTCTTTTGTCTTTTGAAATCTATACCCAAAAGTCTATAAATAGTCGGCCACAAGAAGACAAAGAGAGAAATCGAAACACAAATGGAGAGCTCATAAAAAATAGAGAGATTAGTTGGCAAAAGAGAAGAAAAAAATTGATCTTGAAACAATCGGTCTAGCAAAACAACAATTCAGGAGTAAGGTATCATTTTTCTTATTTTTTTCTCTCTAATTTTCTGCTTATTAGTCTTTTGTTTTGTTTTTGCATCTTTTTTTAAATATATTTTATTTCACCTTCTATATTTTTCCTATTTGTAAAAAGTAAACTCATGTGTTAAGCTTTTATTTTTTTGAAAGAATCTTTTAATACTAAAATTGTTTTCTTTGCAACACAAAAATAATAATAAAAAATATAACTAATTGATGTTTATAGGCCGAGAAAATAAATTGCACCATATTGTAATATAATATTCATAATACGTCTTTATAACTAAAAAAAATCATAACAACAGATAAATGTTTTCACCCTTAGGATTATAATTAATGGTCGCGGCCGCCGGATGAAATTCATCCTCGCTCGCCGCACCATATTGCTCACTCTCAATCGTGGGTGGCCTTTGTGTCGCGACATATCCGACAATGTACGAGCAAATATTTTAACAGATTATTTCACCGTCGTGTCCATCTGTCTCGTTCACATACCGCCACATTATGTTATTTTTTTTTAGAAAAATTAAATTTTTTTTCTTTACTTTAAAACAAATATAGAAGATATAATCCATGAATAAATATTATTATTGATTATTATTATTTATTTATTATTTTATTATTATAATTATTATTATCATCATCATATTATTATTATTACATTTTTATTTTTATTTTTTTGATACGTATATAAATAAAAATAATAATAAAATTGATCAACACATAAATATTTTCTACCTAAGAACTACGTGAGTTTTGATTTTCCTATTGCAGCTGGGGATACGTAGGAGCAAGGTCTTTCCATTGTCAAACCAAATTAATAAAAAAAACATTTTTCCTTCTTTTATTAATGTAAATAATTTCTTTTTTTTGTTATTATTCTTTTTGGGGTAAAAATAAATAAATAAATAGTATGTATATAATTAATTATAGGGTAACCGTTTTAACGGACGTTGTAGGGTGGTAATATTTTCCCTACTCGTAATCGACTCCCAAATCTGAATGTTTTGGTTCAAAAATTATTATTTTAGGTTTTATCCAATTTTTCCTTTAATAAAAATAAAATTGGTGGTGACTCCTTTTTCGCGGACAAACCGGATGCGACAGCTGGCGACTCCACTGAGGATTTTTGAGAGTGAAGCCCAATCTAATTAATTATATATAGTTATTATTATTATTATTTTCTTTATTTATATGTATCCTATGTTTTTTATTTTTTTAATTTTTTTAATTTTGTCATTTGTTAATATAATTATATGTATTTTGTCAATTTATTTTTATTGTGATGATTTATTTTATTTATTTTTCTATATACCCTAACACGATTCACACACTTATGAGTGGGCTCTATACCCGAGTTTGAGTAGCCAACATAAGATAAGTTCGAGACTGTGTATGTAATCTTCTGGATTGTGCATCTTGTTTGGTTGTCTGAAAAGTTCTCACCTAGAGTTGACCTTTTCTATAATAATTCCATTTTAATAGTTTACCATTAATTGGTTTAATATTTAGAATTGGTTGTGTGCTCTAGGAACAAAATTTTAGGGAACTATAGGCACCCTTAGTAAAGGTTTCAAATGAAAAAATGATATAAAATCACACTACTGCTAGTATACCCAAGTTTTTTTTCCTCCTCTCTATCATTTTTGTGTGTGCATAATAGTCTTTATCATGGTTTACTTTTGAAAATCATATCTTCATCATTTTCAAAACCATAAAATTAAGGCTTGTTGTGAATAACTTTAACCGCATGAATATATGGGATCAAATGGTGGTCAAACATTACTCCATTAAGAAAGACCGTGCCATGAGCGTTCTTAAACCGGATGTAAACAACATTTAAGAATCTTGCTCGGAAGTTGAAAAAAGTACAACGTGTAATCTTTATGGGAAAATTCGGAAAAAATTCTTGATTATTACTTGAAGTTAATGTACAGTGGATGCCCTTAACAGCGTTGGCCCATTTCTATGATCCTCCTTTCAGTGTTTCACTTTTAAGGACTTTCAGTTAGCCAAACGTTGGAAGAGTTCGAACGAATAATGGGATATCCGATGAAGGGGAGTAAACCTTACAATACTGGAACACTACCCCTCACTGAAAATAATGCTGAAACGTTTGATATCTCCTAATAAAGAAAATATAAGACAATAGAACCAACAAAGATAATTTGATTGGATTCCAATAATATCTTGAGGAGAAGCGAGTAACTTAGCAAGAGGTATGGAAAATGGGCACACTTTCATGGATGTGCTTGCCTTTATATTATGGAATTGTTTTTATTTCCAACTATTAAGGATTTTGTGGATTCATTGCGATAGACGTCTTTTTGGCTTACAGCATTGAGGGAGAATCCGTACCAACAGTTTTGGCTGACATTTACTGACGTCGACTTCCGTCATGAGAAAGAAGGGGGCCTAATCCATATAACTATTGCTTGCAATACTCTATTTTTGGTTTGCAAACTATTTTTCAAGACATGCATCAATTAAGAACTAAGAGCAAAAAGAATGGGCCAACGTTCTAGCAAATCTCAACGAAAGAACGATTCATGGTACTCCCAGAGTCAAGTATAAATGAAGTGATTTTTAGATGCGGTGTTTTTGTAGATGTTCCCTCATCGGGACAGGGTGTATAATATTATCAGTCTATGCTTGCATATAGAGACATAATTGGTTATCCTATGACAAAACTTCCAATAATGGATGTAACAAATCTTTTGTCATTCATGGACGAGATGTTTATGATGCTAGCTTGTTCAGAAGAATACATAAGTCTTGGGGAGATGTTGTTAGAAGAGGTCAAGATTAGGGCCTAAAAGTTGTGGTATAGGAGAGGAATATCATAATTGGGTGAAATGAGGCATTAGGGTCAAGTTGCCTTTTCACAGCACCATCATTACTCCCGAAGTAGTAACAACGTAATCTTTTTTTAGTACTGAAGATTTAGAGGCCAACTTAGCTCTCAAAGGACAATAAATTGAAAAATTACAAAAAGAATTGGAGATGGCTCACCAGGCTTATAGAGATATGGATTATAAGAATACCCAACAATCCCTTATCCTTGAGAAAGTACAAAAAAGGGCAAGAGAGGAAGAAGAAAGCAAGGAGAGAACTCGAATATGTTTGCGGGGTGCGAATGAAGAGTTAAGACTCATACGTCAAGAAATGGATGATGCATTGATTGAAGGTCTTAGGCTTAAAGAGTTGCTAAAGAAATTTGGGGAAAAGCATGAAGTCATCCGTCGGCAAGAAGCAAATCTAAAGCAACAAATACCCCTCAAGAGATCTCCATTTACTGACACTTGTAAAAGTTTTTATCGAGCAAATGAAAATTGATCGCTCATTAAATTTTCAAATTTCGTGTTTAGTTCAACTTTCGTTTTGTGGTAAAACCTGTATTTTTCTAATTATCAATAAATAAATTTGGCTCCACTTTTGGTCCCATAACCCTCTCTTATTGGTTTACATATTCACAAACAAGCAATAAATAAGTCTTTGACATTCACGCACAATTGCATTTTCATACATCATGTTGCATACTCATGCCATATTCTTCACACAAAAAAAACACAACAAAAAAATTGGTGCTACGACACCATTATCGGACACGATCTCAGTCAAAAATCATGGATGAGCTAGAGCAAATAGAAATAAGAGAAGACGTGAACCAACTCAAGGGAAAATGACCAAGATCTTGGAGATTCTACAAGCTCTTGGAAATAGAAATTATGGGAATCCTTTGGTAGACGAGGGAGTGCCCTAAAACACTCTTGTTCACCCAACGGGAGTCGCTCCACACCTTCACACCAATTATCAAGAAGGGAAGCACAACAATTTCCACCTTATGGTCTTCCGCCGGGTTATACCCCACCCATAGACACTCATCTCCCCAAACAAACAATACACTAGCCGTGGCTACAAAATCCACACATGGTATTGACAAGGTCCCTCAAGTGCAACCTTCACCCCTTACTTCGGGATTTCATGGCTCTTCATCGCAAGGAAAATCTACCGAAGCTACGCCGGTGATGTTAAACATACACCATGAACCTCAACCGCTCGAGAGCAATCAATCCCAAGAAAAATGACAAGCCTTGGAAGAACGCTTGAGAGTTTCCGAAGAGGGAAACATTTATGGATTTGATGCTTCAGACCTATGCCTCGTTTCTGATTTATAATACCTCCGAAATTCAAATTGCCTGAATTCGACAAATACAAGGGAACTACATGCCCCAAAAAACCATCTTATTATGTATTGTCGAAAAATGGGTTTTTGCGCCCATGACAAAAAACTGCTAATCCACTTCTTTCAAGACAGTTTGACAGGAGCTTCCCTGAGTTGGTGTATGCACCTTGAGTGAGCTCATATTAGCTCTTGGAAAGATTTGGTGGATGCCTTTTTGAAACAATACAAATATAATCTCGACATGGCTCCTGATAGAATCCAACTGCAAAATATGACAAACAAGACAATGAAACATTCAAGGAATATGCCAACGATGGAGAGAACTAGCTTCCCAGGTTGAACCCCCCTATCTGAAAAAGAAATGGTGACCATGTTCATAAACACTCTTCAACCTCCGTTTTATGACAAAATGATAGGAAGCGTTTCATCAAATTTTTCAGATCTCGTCATCATAGGTGAAAGAGTAGAAATGGATTGAAAAGCGGAAAGATTGCTTCCGGCTATACCGATTAAATAACACAAAAAAGTTGCCCGCAGGTGCGAATAAGAAAAAGAGGAAGAAAGCCATTTTGTGGCGTCGAACCCAACTAATCCTTCTTTTGTGCGTCGCCCTTACGCCGCTGCAACTTCACAAATCTCAAGTACTCTAAGTCAACACTTACAAGGTAATCAAGATTCATATGAAAGTCAGGGAAAAAACTATCGTGGAAGGAAGTTCGTACATTTCGACCCAATCCCTATGACCTATGTAGAGTTATTACCGCGTTTTTGTTAGCAATCTCTATGGTTGCACTATGTCCAGGAAAAACTATAGAACCCACCTACCCGAAAGAATATGACTCGAACGCCGTGTGTGATTACCACTCTCGGGCTGTAGGACAATCTATTGAAAATTGCCTAGCTTTAAAATTTAAGGTGCACGATTTGCTTAAGCTGGATGGTTGAATTTAAAGGAAACGAGCCTAGCGTGAAAATAATTCTCTATCAGTCCATGGTGGGCCCAATAGTGAATGCAATCGAAGAAAATCACAAATTAATAGGAGGTCGAGAAAATTAAGGCCCCGATGGGACTGATTTTCTCTGAGTTATGTAAATTTGGGTTAATCCAAGGAAATGTCGATGTGAAAGCAAGATGCAATTTCCACCTCAATGAAGATCATTCCATAGAAGAATGCAACGAGTTCAAAAAAGAACTTCAAAGATTCATAAACATGGGCACCATTCAAATAGGTCGTTGGGAAAAGGATGACGGTATGATTGCAACCCAATCAGAAGAAAAACTTGGCGTAACCATCCCAAAGCCATTGGTCATTCATTTCACTAAGGAGGAAAGTATGAATGCCCCCGGTGATTTGAGGACCTTAATAGTTCAGATACCAAGCCCTTTTTCATATAAAGACAACAAAGCCGTACCTTGGAACTATAATGTAGAGGTACATCTAGCTAAACAGAAGGACAAAGATGTTTCTAGCTCTAAAAACACCGCTGTCACAAACGTTTCAGGAATAGGAGGAATGACTAGAAATGGCAGTTATCCTCCCAGGAAAATCATCACAGAGGAGAAATGGAGTGGTGTTTGGAAGGCATACACAGATAAAGAGGAAAAGATAAGATCGAAAATGAAAGTAAGAGTAGAAATTGAGAAAGAGTTATCTAATGAAGAAGCTCAGGAAATTGACTCAAAATCATCAAACAGAGTGAATACAAAATAGATCGACCAACTCAAACTCATATATCCTACATGATTTCATTGTATTCCCTATTGATGAATTACTGAGTCCCACCGGAAGCTATTGATGAAAATACTAAATGAGTCATGTCATCAACGACCATCACCTTGGACAAATTTGGAAGGCATCATAATAAACATCAACAACCAACAATCCACCTAACTTTCACATGTGATGAGCTGCTGAACCGATGGAGAGGGCTATAAAGCACTACACATATTAGTAATAGTTGCCATCGACCATATAATATCAAGAGTCCTTCATTGACAATGGCTCTCGCTTGAATGTCATATCAAAGTGAACATTAGCAAAAATACTACCTTGTGATCGGTGGGACATATATGAGACCAAGTCTATGATTAGTATAGAGCTACGATGAGTTGAGTCGCAAGAAGTAATGGGGGAATCGATCTCCCAGTTCAAATAGCTAGGTCACATTTCAAATCACGTTTCACGTAGATGGATATTGTACGCTTAAGTTGCTTATTGGGAAGACCATGGATCCATTCTGCCGGCGTTAAAGTGCCGTACAACTTACCCAAAAGCTGAAGTAATAATGGTATAGAAGGAACCAATTGGTAATCGCGTCAGGAGAAGGAGTACTTGTTGAGTGAGTAATTTGTCCACACACTTATTTGAGACAATAGAAGACGTAGAGCGTGCTGAAAACTGCCTTCCAAACATATAAATCGTGGACACCGATATATGTCGAGACGAGAACACTATAGATACCACATTATGTCAGACACTGTATTATGGTGGCTAAAGTATCATGTTGTAGCGAGAGGACACCATCCATGGCAACGAGTTGGGTGAAAGATGAAGAAGGGAACTCAAAGACCAGGTGGAAACTTCCTGAAGAATAAGAGATAAGAGAGGGTCTAGGACTACAAACCCACCAGGGATGACAAACGGAGATTTTGGTCCAAAGATAAAAAAGAAAAAAGATTAGCTCGAATTGAGATCGAGAACCAAGAAGCTAAAGATTCCCATCTGTCGCACATTCGACAGAGTTCCAAGTGTAAGACCAACAAGTGAGATCCATATTTGCGGTAGCAAGATACATGTTTGATGGTGAGGCTAATATGGATATTCGTCGTGTGGTGTAGGAGACAGAAATCAGGAATTGGAAATAGTCAAGTCACCTATAATATTTTTAATGCAATTCCCATGTAATTCTATAAAAATATTATTACTGTTACTAAGACCTTAAGAATGGCTTCATTTATATTTAGGATTGACACATGTTGTTTCCCAATATTGAATTTCAATAAATGCATTCTCATTTTGTTTTCATATTGTTCTTCTGTACCACGTTCAATGTTTATATGCATTCACCATTTTTTTTCTTTATTTTATTTTATTTTATTTTGCTCTCCTTCTTTCTCCTTATCCTAGCCTTGAATCCTGCAGATTTGGGAATAGTTCATTCACAGACGACTATACTAAGATCTCGTTGCATAATCTTAACCATCTTGTTAGTCAGACAGAAAAAGATAATGAAGAAATTATGAACCCCCTCTAGATTTGTTAAGAGCGGTAGAACGGGAAGCCAAGGTTATCATGCCCTTTGAGGAACCGATATAAATTGTTAATCTAGGGACGGAAGAAGGAAGGAAAGAAATTAAGGTTGACACCATCTTAAAGAAAGAAGTATATCACAAACTAATCCAACTCCTACATGAATACAAAGATGTTTTTTCCTGGTCATATTAGGATATGTCTGGATTGGGTACTAGCATAGTGGAGCATAAATTGCCCTTAAAACCCGATTTTTCTCCGGTGAAACAAAAATTAAGGCGAATGAAGCCCGATATGTCATTAAAAATCAGGGAAGAAGTACAAAAACAATTTGACGCAG
>PGTU02014417.1:0-29113 GCA_002896215.2 Cicer echinospermum
TACAAATGAACGTATTGGATGCAACCAAGATAGGTTAAAACCCTAAATTGGACAAGAATAAGCCTAGGAGGACGAAAAATGCCTAAATGTTCATCCAATTACACAAAATGAACTTATTGGATGCACAAGAATTGGTTTAAAACCATTATTGGACAAGAATAAGCCTAGGGAGGACGAAAAGACCTAAATCTTCATCCAATTACACAAATGAACGTATTGGGCATGCACAAGATTGGTTAAAAACCCTAATTGGACAAGAATAAGCCTAGGGAGGACCGAAAATGAGCTAAATGTTCATCCAATTACACAAATGAACTTATTGGATGCACAAGATTGGTTAAAAACCATTATTGGGAACAAGAATAAGCCTAGAGGACGAAAAGACCCTAAATGTTCATTCCAATTACACAAAGAACGTATTGGATGCACAAGATTGGTTGAAAACCCTAATTGGCAAGAATAAGACTAGGGAGGAACGAAAATGACCTAAATTGTTCATCCAATGACACAAAATGAACTTATGATGCACAAGATTGGTTAAAATACCCAAATTGGAACAAGAACTAAGCCTAGGAGACGAAAATGACCTAAATGTCATCCAATTACAACAATGAACTTATTGGATGCACAAGATTGATTAAAAAACCCCTAACTGCACAAGGAATAGCCTAGGAGGAGAAAAATGACCTAAATGTTCATCCAATTACACAAATGAAATTATTGGATGCACAAGATTGGTTAAACCTCTAATTGGAGAGAATAAGCCTAGGGAGACGAATTACCTAAATTTCATCCAATGACACAAACACCACTATTGGATGCACAGATTGGTAAAAACCCTTATTGGAAAATAATAAGCCTAGGGAGACAAGAATGACCTAAATGTTCATCCAATTAACAAGTAAACGTATTTGATGCACCAAGATTGGTTAAAAACCGTAATTGGACAAGAATAAGCCGAGGGAGACGAAATGACCTAAATGTTCATCCAATTACACAAATGACTTATTGGATTGCACCAATATGGTTAAAAACCGTAACTGGACAAGAATAAGCCTAGGGAGAACAAAAAATGACCTAATGTCATTCCAATTACACAATTGAACTTATTGGATGCACAAGATTGGTTAAAAACCCTAATTGCACAAGAATAAGCCTAGGAAAGGACGAAAAATGACCTTAAATGTTCATCCAATACACAAATGAACTTATTGGATTCACAAGATTGGTTAAAAACCCAATTGGAGAGAATAAGCCTAGGAGGGACGATAATTACTTAATATTTCATCAATGACACAAATGAACTTATTGGATGCACAAGAATAGGTTAAAAAACCCTAATTGGACAAGAATAATACAGCCTAGGGAGGACGAAAATGACCTAAATGATTCATCCAATTACACAAAAACGTATGGATGCACAAGGATGGTTAAAAAACCCTAATTTGGACAAGAATAAGCGGGAGGACGAATATGAACCCTAAATGTTCATCCCAATTACACAAATGAACTTATTGGATGGCAACAAGATTAGTTAAAAACCGTAATTGGACAAGATAAGCCTAGGCGAGGACAAAAATGACCTAAATGTTCTTCCAGATTTACACAAAATGAACTATATTGGGAATGCAACAAGATTGGTTAAAACCCTATACTGCACAAGAATAAGCCTAGGGAGGACGAAAATGAATTAATGTTCATCCCAATTACACAATGAACTTATTGATGCACAAGATTGGTTAAAAACCCTAATTGGAGGAAGAATAAAGCCTAGGGAGGACGGAAAGTTACTTAATATTTCATCAATGACACAAAACACACCTATGGATGCCACAAGATTGAGTTAAAAAAAGCCTTATTGGAAAAGAATAAGCCTAGGAGAACGAAAATGACCTAAATGTTCATCCAATTAACCAAATGAACTTTATTGGATGGCACAAGAGTGGTTTAAAAACCCTAATTTGACAAGAATTAGCCTAGGGAGACGAAAAATGACCTAAATGTTCATCAATTTACACAAATGAACTTATTGGATGCACAAGATTGGTTAAAAACCGTAATTGGACAAGAAAATTCCGGAAGGAGGACGAAAATGTCCAAAATGTTCATCCAATTAACACAAATGAACTTATTGGATGCACAAGATTGGTTAAAAAACCCTAATAGACAAGAATAAGCTAGGGAGGAACGGAAAATGACCTAAATCTTCATCCACTAAGACCAAATGAACTTATTGATTGCACAAGATAGTGTTAAAAAACCATAATGGACAAGAATAAGCCTAGGGGAGGACGAAAATGATCTAAATCTTCATCCAATTACACAAAAGAAGTATTGGATGCACAAGAATTGGTAAAAACCAATAACTTGCACAAAGAATAAGCCTAGGGAGGACGAAAATGGACCTAAATGTTCGATCCAATACACAAATGAAACTTATTGGATGCACAAGATTGGTTTAAAACCCTTATTTGAGAAGAATAAGGCTAGGGAGGACGAAAATTACCTAAATTTTTCATCCAATTACACAAATGAACTATATTGGATGACAAGAATTGGTTAAAAACCCTAATTGGGAGAAGAATAAGCCTAGTGAGGACGATAATTACTTAATATTTCATCCAACGGGACACAAACACACCTCATTGGATGCACAAGATTGTTAAAAAGCCTATTGGAAAAGAATAAGCCTAGGCGAGAACGAAAATACCACTAAATGTTCATCCAATTACACAAATGAACTTATTGGATGGCACAAGATAGGTTAAAAACCCTAAATTGGACAAGAAATAAGCCTGGCAGAGGACGAAAAAATGACCTAAAATGTTCATCCAATTACACAAATGAACTTATGGAATGACCAAGATTGGTTAAAAAAACCATTATTGGACAAGAATAAGCCTAGGGAGGACGAAAATGAACTAAATCTTCATTCCAATTACACAAAATGAGTATTGGATGCACAAGATTGGTAAAAACACCTAATTGGACAAGAATAAGCCTAGGAGGACGAAAATTGACCTAAATGTTTTTTTTTTTTTTTTTTTTTTTTTTTTTTTTTTTTCTTCATCCAATTACACCAATTATGAACTTATGGATGCCACAAATTGGTTAAAAACCATTATTGGACAAGAATAAGCCTAGGAGGACGAATGATTCTAAATCTTCATCCAATTACACAAACGAAACTTATTGGATGCACAAGATTGGTTAAAAACCCTAATGTGGATAAGAATAAGCCTAGGGAGGACGAAAATGACCTAAATGTTCGATCCAATGCACAGATGAACTTATTGGATGCACCAAGATATTTTTTTTTTTTTTTTTTTTTTTTTTTTTTTTTTTTTTTTTTTTTTTTTTTTTTTTTTTTTTTTTTGGTTAAACCTAATTGGAGCAGAATAAGCCTAGGGAGGACAAAATTACCTAAATTTATCCAATGACAACAAACACACCTATTGATGCACAAGATTGGTTAAAAACCCTTATTGAAAATAATAAGCCTAGGGAGAACAAAATGACCTAAATGTCATCCAAATTACACAATGAACGTATTGGATGCACAAGATTGGTTAAACCGTAATTGGACAAGAATAAGCCTAGGGAGGACGAAAATGACCTTAAATGTTTCATCCAATTTACACAAATGAACGTATTGGATGCACAAGATTGGTTGAAAAACCTAATTGACAAGGGAATAAGACTAGGAGGACGAAAATTACCTAAATTTTCATCCAATGACACAAACACATCTATTGGTATGCACAAGATTGGTTAAAAATGCTTATTGAAAAGAATAAGCATTAGGGAGAACGAAAATGACCTAATGTTCATCCAATGGACACAAAGTGAACTTATTGGGTGCACAAGATAGGTTAAAAACACTAATTGGACAAGAATAAGCCTAGGGAGGACGAAAATGACCTTAAATGTTCAGCCAAATACACAAATTTAACTTATTGGATGCACAAGATGGTTAAAAACCCTAATTTAGACAAGAATAAGCCTAGGGAGGACGAAAATGACCTAAATGTTCATCCAAATTACCCACCAAATGAACCTTATTGGATGCACAAGATAGGTTAAAAAACCCTAATTGGACAAGGAATAGCCATGGAGGCCCGAAAATGACCTAAAATGTTCAAATCCAATTACACAAATGAACGTTATTGGATGCACAAGATGGTTAAAAACCCTTAATTGCGACAAGAATAAAGCCTAGGGAGACGAAAATGACTCTAAATGTTTATTCCAATCACAAATGAATTATTGGATGCACAGATTGGTTAAAAACCTAATTGGACAAGATAAGCCTTAGGAGGACGGAAATTGACCTAAATGTTCATCCAATTACACCAAATGAACTTATTGGATCACAAGATTGGTTAAAAACCCTAATTGGAGAAGGAATAAGCCCTAGGGAGATGATAATTACTTAATATTTCATCCAATGACACCAAATGAACTTTGGATGCACAAGATAGGTTAAAAAACCCTAATTTGACAAAGAATTAAGCCTAGGGAGGATTGAAAATGACCTAAATGTTCATTCCAAATTACACAAAGGAACTTATTGGATGCACAAGATTGTTAAAAAACCGTAATCTGGACAAGAATAAGCCTGAGGGAGGAAAAAATGGACCTAAAGTGTTCATCCAATTACACAAATGAACTTATTGGATGCAACAAGATTGAAACAGGTTAAAAACCCTAACTGCACAGGAATAAGCCTAGGGAGGACGAAATGACTAAATGTTCATCCAATTACACAAATTGAACTTATTGGATGCCACAAGATTGGTAAATACGCTAATTGGAGAAGAATAAGGCCTGGGGAGGACCGAAAATTACTTATATTTCATCAATGACACAAACACACCTTTAGGATGCACAAGATTGGTTAAAAAGCCTTATTGCGAAAAGAATAAGCCTAGGGGAGAACGAAAATGACCTAAATGTTCATTCCAATACACAAATGAAACTTATTGGATGCACAAATTGGTTTAAAAACCCTTAATTTGACAAGAATTAGCCTACTGAGGGAGGACGAAAATGACCTAAATGTTCATGCCAATTACCACAAATGAACTTATTGGTTGCACAAAGATTGGTTAAAAACCGTAAATTGGACAAGAATTAAGCCTGTGAGGACGAAAAATGACCCTAAATGTTCATCCAATTACACAAAGGAACTATAATCAGGAATGCACAAGATTGGTTAAAAAACCCCAATTAGACAGAATAAGCCTAGGGAGACGAAAATGACCTAAATGTTATCCAATGACACAAGGAACTTATTTGGATGCACAAGTTAGGTTAAAAACCATAATTGACAAGAATAAGCCTAGGAGGACGAAAATGACATTAAATGTTCATCCAATTACACAAATGAACGTATGGATGCACAGATTGGTTAAAAACCTTAATTAGACAAGAAATAAGCCTAGGGAGCGGAAATATGACCTAAATGTTCATCCAATTACACAAATGAAACGTATTGGATGACAAGATGGTTTGAAAACCCTTAATTGGACAAGAATAAGCCTAGGGAGGACGAAAATAATCCTAAAATTTCATCCAATGACACAAAACACACGCTATTGGATGCACAAGATTGGTTAAAAACCCTTATTGGAAAAGAATAAGGCCTGAGGAGAACAAAATGACCTAAATGTTCATCCAATGACACAAATGAACTTATGGCGTGACCAAGAATAGGGTTAAAAACACTAATTTGGACAGGAATAAGCCTAGGGAGGACGAAAATGACCTAAAGTTCATCCAAATACACAAATGAACTTAATTGGGATGCCACAAGATGGTTAAACCACTAATTAGACAAGATAAGCCTTAGGGAGGACGAAAATGACCTAAATGTTCATCCAATTACACAAATGAACGTATTGGCATGCACAAGATTGGTTTAAAAACCTTAATTGGACAAGAATAAGCCTAGGGATACGAAAGACCTCAAATGTTCATCCAATTACACAATATGAACTTATTTGGATGCACAAGTTTGGTTAAAAACCGTAATTGGACAAAAATAAGCCTAGGAGGACAAAAAATGACCTAAAATTGTTCATCCAATTACACAAAGAACTTATTGGATGCACAAGATTGGTTAAAACCCTAACTGCAACAAGAAATAAACCTAGGAGGACGAAAAATGACTAAATGTTCATCCAATTTCACAACAAATTGAACTTATTGGGATGCACAAAGATTGGTTTAAAAAACCCTAATTGGAGAAGAATAAGCCTCGGGAGACTGATAATGACCTAAATGTTCATCCAATTACACAAATGAACTTATTGGCATGCACAAGATTGGTTAAAAACCCTAATTTAGACAAAGAAAAGCCTAGGAGCGACGGAAAAAATGACCTAAATTTCATCCAATGACACAAATTGAACTGATGGATGCACAAGTAGGTTAAAAAACCATAATTTGGAGCAGATAGCCTAGGGAGGACGAAATGGACATAAATGTTCAATCCAATTACACAGATGAACGTATTGTGCCACAAGATTGGTTAAAAACCCTAATTAGACAAGAATAAGCCTAGGGGAGGACGGAAAATGACCTAAAGTTCATCAATTACACAATAGAACGTATTGGATGCACAAGATTGGTTGAAAACCCTAATGGACAAGAATAAGCCTAGCGAGACGAAAATTACCTAAAATTTCTCATCCATTTGACACAACACACCATTGGAAGCCACAAGATTGGTAAAAACCCTTATTGGAAAAAGAATGAAGCGCCTAGGAGAACCAAAATGACTCTAAATGTCATCCAAATGACACAAATGAACTTATTGGGTGGCAGCCAAGATTAGGTTAAAAAACACTAATTGGACAAGAATAACCTAGGGAGACGAAATGACCTAAATGCTTCATCCAAATACACAAATGCTTATTGGATGCACCAAATTGGTATAAAAACCCTAATTAGACAAGAATAAAGCTAGGGGAGGACGGAAAATGACCTTAATGTTATTTCCAATTCACAACGATGAACGTATTGGAGGCACAAGATTGCGTTAAAAAACCTTAATTGGACAAGAATAAGCCTAGGAGGACGAAATGACGCTAAATGTTCATCCAATTACACAAATGAACTTATTGGATGCAACAAGTTTGGTTAAAAACCGTTTAATTGGACCAAGAATAAGCCTAGGGAGGACAAAAATGACCTAAATGTTCATCCCAATTTACACAAATGAACTTATGGTGCCACAATATTGGGTTAAAACCCTAAACTGCACCAAGAATAAACCTAGGAGGACGAAATATGACCTTAATGTTCATCCAATTTACCACAAATGAACTTTATGATGCAACAAATTGGTTTAAACCCTAATTGGAAGAAGAATAAGCCTAGGAGAGGACGATAATTACTTAATATTTCATTCCATGACACAAACACACCTATTGAGCACAAGAGGTTAAAAAGCCTATTGAAAGAATAAGCCTAGGGAGAACGAAAATGACCTAAATGTTCATCCAATTACACAAATGAACTGTATTGGATGCCAAAGATTGGTTAAAAACCCTTAATTGGAAAAGGAATACCTAGGGGAGGACGAAAATGACCTAAATGTCCATTCCAATGACACAAATAACTTATTGGATGCAACTAAGATTGTTAAAACCCAATTAGGACAAGAATAAGCCTAGGAGGGGACGAAAATGACCTAAATGATTTCATCCAATATACACAAAAGAAACTTATTGGATGCCCAAGATTGGTTAAAAACCCTAATTGGCAAAGAATAAGCTAGGGAGGACGAAAATTGACCATAAACAATGTTCTCCAATGACACAGATGAACCTTATGGATGTGCACAAGATGGCTTAAAAACCACTAATGGACAAAATATGCCTACGGGAGGAGCAAAATTGGACATATAGATTTCATCCAAAATGACACAAATGAAGGTATGAGTGGATGCACAGATTGGTTCAGAAACCCTAATTGGACAAGAATAACCTTAGGAGGACGAAAATACCTAAATTTTCATCAATGACAAAAAACACACCTATGGATGCACAAGATTGGTTAAAAAACCCTTATTGGGAAAGGAATAAGCCTGGGAGACGAAAAGTGACCTAAATGTTCATCATGACACAAATGAAACTTATTGGATGCACAAGATAGGTTAAAAACCACTAATTGGACAAAAGATAAGCCTAGGAGAGGACGAAAATACTAAATCGTTCATTCCAAATGACAACAAAATTGATCTTATTGGATGACAAGATTGGTTTAAAAACCCTATATTGACAAGAATAAGCCAGGGAGGACGAAAATGACCTAAATGTTCATCCAATTACACAAATGAACTTATTGGATGCACCCAAGATTGGTTAAAAACCCTAATTAGACAAGAATAGCCTAGGCGAGGACGAAATGACCTAAATGGTTCTATCCCAATGAACCCACATGATTATGGAATGCAACAAGATAGAGTGAAAAACCCTAATGACAAAGAATAAGGCCTAGGGAGGACAAAATGACCTAAATGTTCATCCAATTACAACAAAATGAAACGTATTGGGATGCACAAGAGGTTAAAAACCTTAATTGGGACAAGAAATAAGCCCAGGGAGGACGAAAATGACCTAAATGTTCATCCAATTTACACAAATGAACTTATTGGAATGCACCAAGATTGGTAAAAACCGTAAATTGGACAAGAGATAAGCCTAGGGGAGGAAAAAATGACCTAAATGTTCATCCAACTTACACAAATGAACGTATTGGAGCACAAGATTTGGTTAAAAAACCCTAACTGCACCAAGAATTAAACCTAGGGAGGAACGAAAATGACTTTAAATGTTCAAATTACACAAATAACTTATTGATGCACAAGATTGGTTTAAAAACCCTAATTTGGAGAAGATAGCCTAGGAGCGGACGATAATTACTTAATATTTCATCCAATGACACAAACACACCTATTGGATGCACAAAGATGGTATAAAAAAGCCTTTATTGCGAAAAGAATAAGCCTAGGAAGAACGAAAATGACCATAAATGTTCATCAATTACACAAAATGAACTTATTTGATGCACAAGATGGTTAAAAAACCCTAATTGGACAAGGAATTACCTAGCGGAGACGAAAATGACCTAAATGTTTTCATCCAATTACACAAATGAACTTATTGGATGCAATTTGGTTAAAAACCATTTTGGACAAAGAATAAGCCTAGGGAGGACGGAAAAAATGACCTAAATCTTCATCCAATTACACAAAAGAACTTATTGGATGCACAAGATGGTTTAAAAACCCTGAATTGGATAAGAATAAGCCTAGGGAGGACGAAAAATGACCTAAATGTTCATCCAATGACAAGATGAACTTATTGGATGACCAACAAGATGGTTAAAAAACCATAATTGCCGACAAGAATATGCCTAGGGAGGACGGAAAAAATGACATTAGATGTTCATCCAAATACACAAATAACGTTATTGGATGCACAAAGATTGGTTGAAAACCCTAATTGGAACAAGAATAAAGCCCTAGGGAGGACGAAATTACCTAAATCTTTCATCCAATGACACAAACACACCTATTGGATGCCACAAGATTGGTTAAAAAACCCTTATTTGGAAAGAATAAGCCTTAGTCGAGTAACGAAAATGACCTAAATGTTCATCAATGACACAACATGAACTTATTGGATTGCACAAGATAGGTTAAAACGCTAATTGGGGACAAGAATAAAGCTAGGAGAGGACGAAAATCCAAATGTTCATCCAATTACACAAATGAACTTATTGGATGCACAAGATTGGTTAAAAACCCTAATTGGAGAAGAATAAGCCTAGGGAGGACGAAAATTACCTAAATTTTCATCCAATGACACAAACACACCTATTGGATGCACAAGATTGGTTAAAAACCCTTATTGGAAAAGAATAAGCCTAGGGAGAACGAAAATGACCTAAATGTTCATCCAATGACACAAATGAATTTATTGGATGCACAAGATTGGTTAAAAACCCTAACTCCACAAGAATAAGCCTAGGGAGGACGAAAATGACCTAAATGTTCCTCCAATTACACAAAAGAACTATTGGATGCACAAGATTGGTTAAAATCCCTTATTGGACAAGAATAAGCATAGGGAGGACGAAAATGAACCAAATGTTCATCCAATTACACAAAAGAACTTATGACACAAAATAACCTATTGGTGTTAATGACTCATGTTCTACAAAATTAATGATACTAAATGGTTTTAATGATAACAAAATTAATTAAAGATTATGATTATGCTTAATAACTAATCTGTGCTTTTGAGTGTTTTATATAAGTAAACAGGTTATCATTCATTAAGGAAAAAGAAGAAAATTCTGAGTTAAATGCTAAGTATAAAAGTGCCGAGGATGGCCTCACGAGTTGGAAGAAACTGCAGTTCAGCATCCTCACTGTTTTTAAGTTATTAAACAAAGGCATAAAATATTAAAGAATGAATTATTTGAATTCATTCAACAAGGGCAGAATGGTATTAAAGAATGAATTGTTTGATTCATTCAATAAAGGCAAAAATATTATTAAAAATTGTTTGAAGAAAGGCCTTTAAAGAAAAGTTGAAAGAGAAAGGTACAAGGAATGATGGTAGCATGTGTCCATAGTCAATATCTCGAAAAGCCTTCCAAGACATCATGAAAGCAACTCATCATAATAGGCAAAAAGGCTATATGATCCATTATGTGATTAAATAAGATTATAAAAGTCAAATCTTCAAAAGGCAACAACAAACAAGCCTTATATATATTTGATCACATGTCGTAAAGCAAGGAAAGAAGAAAGAAGGCATCACGTGAAGCCTTCACAAAAGCTTTAAAGAAAGAGAATAAAAAAGGACATCACATGTCTTACAAGGAATTAAATGGAGGAAAGAGAAAAAAAAGGTCACATGTGATCTTTGTGAAGCTTTATGAAGCCATTGAAGAAAGAGAATGAAAAGGACTTCACATCATAGTCAAACATTAAAGAAAGGAAAAAGAAAAGGACAACACATGTCCCCAAGGTCCAAGAAAACAGTACCTCGTACTTGGACAAGGAATGCTTAATTTCAAATGTGCTGAATGGCATTTTCGTAAATATGAAGAAAAGCCTTGGCATTTCACAAATGATTTTTTCCAACGGTCACAAAGGCTTGGCTTATGAAATGAACATCTCAAGAACTCTATAAATGGCAGCAAGTTGATCTTCATCAACAACACAACACATTGCATTAAACAAGATCATTGATCTTAAAGCTTTCAAGAAGCAACTCATTATATCTTCATACTTTCTACAAATCCTACATTAGATCTTTGTTTATCTTTTTGAGAAAGTATCTAGAATCAATCACTATCTTATCATACTGTAATTTCCAAGTGGGGTACACTGGAAAATATTTGAAATCTGGTTGTAAGCTTGGTGAAGCTTGATAATACACAGTTTGTAATCATCCTCGGGTTGAGGTTGATCTGTTTGAAGAATAGTGAAATCTCACAAGGTTGTGAGGACTGGAAGTAGCCATCTTTGGGTGAACCAGTATAAAAACAGTGTGTGTCAATCTTCTATTGCTTCTTAACTCTTTAACTCGTTTCGAATTTGAAAGTTTTCAAAACCCATCCTCGGGCTTGCCATCCTCAGCAAGAGGATAGCTTTTAAAACACTTGAAAACTATTTTTAAACAGCAAAAATCCCTATTCAACCCCCCTTCTAGTGATATTTAGCTACATCAATTGGTATCAGAGCAAGGTCCTCTAGAAGAATACACTTAACAGTGTAAGAGAAAAAGATCCAAAAATGTCTAAAGCTAAGTATATTCCTGAAGGAGGATCATCCAGCCGACCCCCCTACTTTGATGGTACAGATTACTACCACTGGAAAGGTAAAATGAGATTATTTCTCATATCACAAGACAACAATATGTGGTCGGTGGTGGAAAATGGAGATCATGTCATAAGAACCAACAACGCAGATGCAACCTCCGATGTGAAACCTCAAGCACAATGGACAGCTGATGAAAATGCAAAGGTACTCCTAAACTCTAAAGCTCATTTATTTCTAACGTGTGCTTTGTGCAGGGAAGAATATGATAGAGTCGAAGAGTGCAAAAGTGCTAAGGAGCTTTGGGACACTCTAAGGATCCATCACGAAGGAACAAGTCACGTGAAAGAAGCAAGAATTGACATGGGAGTAAGAGATTTCGAGCTATTCGAAATGAAGGAAGAGGAAACCATTGATGAAATGTTCTCAAGGTTAACAATCATTTTAAACAACTTGAGATCTCTTGGAAAGGTATACTCCGTTCAAGAAAGGATAAGAAAAATCCTAAGGAGCTTACCAAAAGAATGGAGGCCAATGGTGACTGCCATTACAGAAGCAAGAGACTTGACCAACATGAAGCTGGAAGATCTAGTTGGTACTCTAAGAGCTCATGAACCGTTGTTGCTAGCTGACAAACCTAGCAGAAAAGGAAAAATGATTGCGCTAAAAACAAGCCAAGCAGAAAGTTCATCCTTCAAGAAGACGGAAGAGGTCGTGAAAAAGGAAAGCTCGGAGTATCCTCTATCTGAGGAAGAGGAGGACGAACTGGCTCTTATTTCCAGAAGAATCCAAAGGATGATAAATCGAAGAGGACAAGATAGAAGATCTCCTCAAAAAGAAAAAACTGACAAAAGTCAGATAACTTGTTTTGGATGCAACAAGATGGGACACTACAAAACTGAGTGTCCTCTCAACAAAAGGAACTCAAGAAGATTTCCCTACAAAAACAAATCCATGATGATTACGTGGGATGATAGTGACGAGTCATCTTCTGAGCAAGAAAAGGATGAAGAAGCCAACCTATGTCTTATGGCAAAATCAGAAACTGAAAAAGTAAGTATTTCAGAACTATGTCCTTCTTGTGAACAATTAGAAATTGAATTTGACAATCTTTTAAATGACTCAAATACTTTATCTCATAAATGTGGTTTTTCTCAAAAATCAACTTTATGAAATAAAGAAACTCAATGAGGAACTTCAAGCCAAGAATGAGAAATATGAAAAAATCATTCGAGATCTGCAGTTATCTCATGAGAAATTATCTGAGCAGCAAGCACTTTTAAATAAAAAGAATGTCAGAATTCATCCTCTGGAAGAGGACACAGAAAAGGAAATTTTAAAAGTAGAAGTTGAAGAACTAAAAAAATGACATCACCAACTTTGTTAAATCTACTGAAACTTTTCAAAAGATAATGGGATCTCAATCTGGAATTTTTGACAAAGCTGGTATTGGTTTTAAAAGTTCTCAAAAACAAAAATTGTATGAAAATTTTTTCTTGCCCAAAAAACAAGAGGATAGGCCAAAATGTACTTTTTGCAAAAATTTGGGCACACTTTCAAAATCTGCCACGCTAAGAAGAAAGCTGAAAATATAAAGAAAGGTTGTTCATTTTGTGGTAAACATGGTCACCATGATTCTATTTGTTATCACAAAAGAAAATTCCTCATAGGAGGAAAAACTAACCAACAAGGACCCAATGCTATATGGGTACCTAAGTTACTTTTAAAACCTAACACAGGTTCATCCTATGATCAACAAAAGAAGGCCTTGGTACTTGGACAGTGGTTGCTCAAGGCATATGACGGGAGATAAGCATTGCTTTATTTCCTTAGAAATGAAGGATGGAGGATCAGTCACATTTGGTAACAATGATAAAGCTCAAATAAAAGGTACAGGTATTATTGGTAAAAATAATTCTGCTCAAATTGAAAATGTTCAGTATGTTGATGGTCTAAAACATAACTTGCTTAGTATTAGTCAATTATGTGATAGTGGTTTTGAAGTTATTTTTAAGCCTACTCTTTGTGAGGTCAAACATTCATCCTCGGGTAGAGTTTTCTTCTCCGGTTTTAGAAAAAAGAATTTATATGAACTTTATCTGGATGATTTACCCACTGAATCGTGTTTTGTATCCATTGATAAGGATAAATGGATTTGGCACAAAAGAGTTGGTCACACAAGCTTAAAAACTATTTCTAATTTATCAAAATTAGAATTAGTTAAAGGTCTTCCAAAAATCAATTTTGAGAAAGACAAAGTTTGTGAAGCTTGTGTTAAAGGAAAACAAGTTAAAAGTAGCTTCCACTCAAAAAATATTGTTTCAACAAAACATCCACTTGAAACTTATTCATATTGACCTTTTTGGTCCCATAAAGACTCCAAGTCTTAGTGGCAAAAGATATGGCTTTGTTATTGTTGATGACTTTTCTCGTTTTACTTGGGTCTTATTTTTGAACATAAAGATGAAGCCTTTGAGGCGTTTCACCATTTTTGCAAAAAGGTTCAAAACGAGAATGGTTCAAAAATTATTTCTGTGAGAAGTGACCATGGGGGTGAATTTGAAAATGAATCTTTAAAAATCTTTGTAATGAAAATGGTATCTCTCACAACTTTTCTTGTCCAAGAACTCCCCAACAAAATGGGGTTGTTGAAAGGAAAAATAGAACCTTACAAGAAATGGCTAGAACCATCTTAAATGAAGCCAACATTGAAAAATATTTTTGGGCTGAAGCCATTAACACTGCTTGTTATGTTTCAAACCGTGCATCCATTAGAAAATTTTTAAACAAAACTCCATATGAGCTATGGAAAGGGAGAAAACCAAATATTTCCTATTTTCATATTTTTGGGTGTTATTGCTACATTCTCAATAATAAAGAAAAATTTGGGAAAGTTTGATCCAAAATCTGATAAAGGAATTTTTCTAGGATACTCCACAACGTCAAAAGGTTATAGAATATAGAATCTTAGGACTCAAACTGTGGAGGAATCCATGCATGTTATTTTTGATGAGTTTGATGACTTGTGTTTAGAAAAAGTGGACAAAAATGAAGAAGATGAACCTTCATCCTCTCGGGTACCCGATCCTCATGATGAGGATGCGTCTGACCCAACCTCACAGCAACCTCCAAGAGGATGGAGAACCGTCACACATCATCCTCCAGATCTAATCATTGGGGAATACTGAAGATGGTGTTAGAACCAGAAATTCTCTAAGAGAAAACACCACCAACATGGCCATGATATCACAAGTTGAACCCAAAACGATTGATCAAGCTATTGGTGATAAGTCATGGGTTGAAGCAATGATGGAAGAACTCTCACAATTTGAAAGAAACAAGGTATGGAATCTTGTACCCCATCCTCCGGATAAATCTATTATTGGGACTAAATGGATATTTTAGAAACAAATTAAATGAGGATGGAGAAGTCATTAGAAATAAAGCAAGACTAGTGGCACAAGGGTACAATCAACAAGAAGGAATTGATTATGATGAAACGTTTGCACCCGTAGCAAGACTTGAAGCAATAAGAATCCTCTTAGCTTATGCTACTCATAAAGGTATAAAACTATTTCAAATGGATGTCAAAAGTGCCTTTTTGAATGGGTTCTTAAATGAAGAAGTGTATGTTCGTCACAAGATTGGTTAAAAACCCTAATTGGACAAGAATAAGCCTAGGGAGGACGAAAATGACCTAAATGTTAATCCAATGACAAATGAACTTATTGGATGCACAAGATAGGTTAAAAACCCTAATTGGACAAGATAAGGCTAGGGAGGACGAAAATCACCTAAAGGTTATTCCAATTACACAAATGACTTGTTGGATGCACAAGATTGGTTAAAACCTAATTGGACAAGATAAGCCTAGGGAGGACGAAAATGACCTAAATGTCATCCAATTACACAAATGAATTATGGATGCACAATATTGGTTAAAAACCTAAATTGGACAAGAATAAGCCAAGGGAGGACGAAAATGACCTAAATGTTCATCCAATTACTCAAATGAACTTATTGGATGCACAAGATTGGTTAAAAACCGTAATTGGACAAGAATAAGCCTAGGAGGACAAAAATGACCTAAATGTTCATCATTACATCAATAACTTATTGGATGCCACAAGATTGGTTAAAACCCTAATTGACAGAATAAGCCTAGGGAGGACGAAAATGACTAAATATTCATCCAATGACACAATTGAACTTATTGGATTTGCACAAAGATAGGTTAAAAACCCTAATTGGACAAGAATAAGCCTAGGGAGGATGAAATGAACCTACATGTTCATCCAATTACACAAATGAACGTATTGGATGCACAAGATTGGTTAAAACCCTAATTGGAGAAGAATAAGCCTAGGGAGGACGAAAATTACCTAAATTTTCATCTGATGACACAAACACACCTATGGATCACAAGATTGGTTACAACCCTTATTGAAAAGATAAGCCTAGGGAGAACGAAATGACCTAAATGTTCATCCAATGGACACAAATGAATTTATTGGATGCACAAGATTGGTTAAAACCCTAACTGCACAGATAAGCTATGGAGGACGAAAATGACCTAAATGTTCCATCCAATTACACAAAAGAAACTATTGGATGCACAAGATTGGTAAAAATCCTTATTGGACAAGAATAAGCATAGGGAGGACGAAAATGAACCAATGTTCATCCAATTACACAAAAGAACTTATTGGATCACAATATTGGTTAAAACCCGTAATTGGACAAGAATAAGCCTAGGGAGACGAAAAATGACCTAAATGTTCATCCAATGACAAAATGAACTTATTGGATGAATAAGATAGGTTAAATACCCTAATTGGACAAGAATAAGCCATAGGGAGGAGGAAAATGACCTAAAATGTTCATCCAATTACACAAATGAAACGTATTGGATGCACAAGATTGGTTCAAAACCCTAATTGGACAAGAATAAGCCTAGGGAGACGGAAATGACCTAAATGTTCATCCAATGACACAAATGACTTATTGTGCAGAGATAGGTTAAAAACCCTATTGGACAAGATGAGCCTAGGGAGGAGAAAAGACCTAAATGTTCATCCAATTAACAACAAATGAACGTATTGGATGCACAAGATTGGTTAAAACCCCTAATTGGACAAGAATAAGCCTAGGGAGGAACAAAATGACCTAAATGTTCTTCTAATTACACAAATGAACTTATTGGATGCACAAGATTGATTAAAAACCCTATTGGACAAGAATAAGCCAGGAGGACGAAAATGACATAAATTTCATCCAATGACACAAACACTCCTGTTGGATGCACAAGATTGGTTAAAAACCTAATTGGACAAGAATAAGCCTAGGAGGACGAAAATGACTAAATGTTCATCCAATGACACAAATGAACTTATTGGATGCACAAGATAGGTTAAAACCCTAATTGGACAAGAATAAGGCTAGGGAGAACAAAAAATCACCTAAAGGTTCATCCAATTACACAAATAAACGTATTGGATGCACAAGATAGGTTAAAAACCCTAATTGGACAAGATAAGCCTAGGGAGGACGAAATGACCTAAATGTTCATCCAATTTACACAAAGAACTTTGGATGCATAAGATTGGTTAAAATCCCTAATAGGACAAGAAATAGCCTAGGAGGACGAAATGACCTAAAATGTTCATCCAATTACACAAATGAACTTATTGGATGCACAAGATTGGTTAAAAACCCTAATTGGACAAGAATAAGCCTAGGGAGGACGAAAATGCCTAAATGTTCCCATAACACAAATGAACTTGTTGGATCCACAAAGATTGGTTTAAAAACCTAATTGGACAAGAATAACCTAGGGAAGAGAAAATGACCTAATGTTCATCCAATTACACAATGAACGTATTGGATGCACAAGATGTGTTAAAAACCCTAATTGACAAGAATAAGTCTAGGGAGGACGAAAATGACCTAAATGTTCATCCATGACACAATTGAACTTATTGGATGCACAAGATTGATTAAAAACCCTAATTGGACAAGAATAAGCCTAGGGAGGACGAAAATGACATAAATATTCATCCAATGACACAAACACACCTATTGGATGCACAAGATGGTTAAAAACCCTAATTGGACAAGAATAAGCCTAGGGAGACGAAAATGACCTAAATGTTCATCCAATGACACAAATGAACTTATTGGATGCACAGATAGGTTAAAAACCCTAATTGGACAAGATAAGGCTAGGGAGGACGAAAATCACCTAAAGGTTCATCCAATTACACAATAAACGTATTGGATGCACAAGATGGTTAAAAACCCTAATTGGACAAGAATAAGCTAGGGAGGACGAAAATGACCTAAATGTTCATCAATTACACAAAGAACTTATTGGATGACAAGATTGGTTAAAATCCCTAAATAGCAAGAATAAGCCTAGGGAGGACGAAAATGACCTAAATGTTCATCCAATTACAAATGAACTTATTGGATGCACAAGATTGGTTAAAAACCCTAATGGACCAAGAATAACCTAGGGAGGAGAAAATGACCTAAATGTTCATCCAATTAACACAAATGAACGAATTGGATGCACAAAATTGGTTAAAAACCCTAATAGAACAAGAATAAGTCTAGGGAGGACGAAAATGACCTAAATGTTCATCCAATGACACATTGAACTTATGGATGCACAAGATTGATTAAACCCTAATTGGACAAGAATAAGCCTAGGGAGGATGAAATGACATAAATATTCATCCAATGCACAAACACACTATTGGATCACAAGATTGGTTAAAACCCTAATTGGACAAGAACTAAGCCTAGGGAGGACGAAAATGACTAAATGTTCATCCAATGACACATGAACTTATTGAATGCACAAGATAGGTTAAAAACCTAATTGGACAAGAATAAGGCTAGGGAGGAAGAAAATCAACCTAAAGGTTCATCCAATTATACAAATAAACGTATTGGATGCACAAGATAGGTTAAAACCTAATTGGACAAGAATAAGCTAGGGAGGACGAAAATGACCTAAATGTCATCAATTAACACAAAGAACTTATTGAATGCACAAGATTGGTAAAATCGCTAATAGGACAAGAATAAGCCTAGGGAGGACGAAAATGACCTAAATGTTCATCCAATTACACAAATGAACTTATTGGATGCACAAGATTGGTTAAAAACCACTAATTGGACAAGAATAAGCCTAGGGAGGACGAAAATGACCTAAATGTTCATCCATTACACAAATAACTTGTTGGATCCACAAGATTGGTTAAAAACCTAATTGGAAAGAAAAAGCTAGGGAGGACGAAATGACCTAATGTTCATCCATTACACAAATGAATTATGGATGCACAAGATTGGTTAAAAACCCTAATTGGACAAGAATAGCCTAGGAGGACGAAAAGGACCTAAATGTCATCCAATAAACACAAATGAACTTGTTGGATGCACAAGATTGGTTTAAAAACCTAATTGACAAGAATAAGCCTAGGGAGACAAAAATGACCTAAATGTCATCCAATTACACAAATGACTTTTGGATGCACAAGATTGGTTAAACACCTAACTGCACAAGAATAAGCCTAGGGAGGACGAAAATGACCTAAATGTTCATCCAATTACACAATGAACTTATTGGATGCACAAGATTGGTTAAACCCTAATTGGAGAAGAATAAGCCGAGGGAGACGAAAATTACCTAATTTCATTCAATGACTAAAACACAACCTATTGGATGCACAAGATTGGTTAAAAACCTTTTGGAAAGAATAACCTAGGGAGAAGAAAATGACCTAAATGTTCATCCAATTACACAAATGAACTTATTGATGCCACAAGATTGGTTAAAAACCGTAATTGGACAAGAAAAGCCTGGGAGGACAAAATGACCTTAAATGTTCATCCAATACACAAATGAACTTATGGATGCACAGATTTGGTAAAACACTTAACTGCCAAGAATAAGCTAGGGAGGAACAAATGACCAAATGTTCATCCAATTACACAATGAACTTATTGGATGCACAAGATGGTTAAAACCCTAATTGGAGAAGAATAAGCATAGGGAGGAGAAAATTACCTAAATTTTCATCTGATGACCAACACACCTATTGGATGCACAAGATTGGTTAAAAACCCTTATTGGAAAAGAATAAGCCTAGGGAGAACGAAAATGACCTAAATGTTCATCCAATGACACAAATGAATTTATTGGATGCACAAGATTGGTTTAAAAACCTAACTCCACAAGAATAAGCCTAGGAGGACGAAAATGACCTAAATGTTCCTCCAATTACAAAGAACTATTGGATGCACAAGATTGGTAAATCCCGTTTTGGACAGAATAAGCATAAGGGAGGACGAAATGAACCAAATGTTCATCCAATACACAAAAGAACTTATTGATGCACAATATTGGTTAAAATCCCTAATGGACAAGAATAAGCCTAGAGAGGACGAAAATGACCTAAATGTTCATCCAATGACACAAATGAACTTATTGGATGAAAAGATAGGTTAAATACCCTATTGGACAAGAATAAGCCTAGGGAGGATGAAATGACCTAAATGTTCATCCAATTACACAAATGAACGTATTGGTGCACAAGATTGGTTCAAACCCTAATTGGACAAGAATAAGCCTAGGAGGACGAAAATGACCTAAATGTTCATCAATGACACAAATGAACTTATTGGATGCACAAGATAGGTTAAAAACCCTATTTGGACAAGAATAAAGCTAGGGAGGAGAAAATGACCTAAATGTTTATCCAATTACACATTGACGTATTGATGCTCAGATTGGTTTAAAAAACCTAATTGGACAAGAATAAGCCTAGGGAGGACGAAATGACCTAAATGTTCTTCTAATTACACAATGAACTTATTGGATGCAAGATTGATTAAAAACCCTAATTGGACAAGAATAAGCCTAGGGAGGACGAAAATGACATAAATATTATCCAATGACACAAACACTCCTGTTGGATGCACAAGATGGTTAAAAACCTAATTGGACAAGAATAAGCTAGGGGAGGACGAAAATGACTAAATGTTCATCCAATGACACAAATGAACTTATTGGATGCACAAGATAGGTTAAAAACCCTAATTGGACAGAATAAGGCTAGGGAGGAACGAAAATCACCTAAAGGTTCATCCAATTACACAAATGACTTTGTTGGATGCACAAGATTGGTTAAAAACCTAATTGGACAAGAATAACCTAGGGAGGACGAAAATGACCTAAATGTTCATCCATTACACAAATGAACTTATTGATGCACATAATTGGTTAAAACCCTAATTGGACAAGAATAACCTAGGGAGGACGAAATGACCTTAAATGTTCATCCAATTACTCAAATGAACTTATTGGATGCACAAGATTGGTTAAAAACCGTAATTGGACAAGAATAAGCCTAGGGAGGACAAAAATGACCTAATGTTCTCCAATACACAAATGAAATTATTGGATGCACAAGATTGGTTAAAAACCCTAATTAGACAAGAATAAGCCTAGGGAGGACGAAACATGACCTAAATGTTCATCCAATGACACAATTGAACTTATTGGATGCACAAGATAGGTTAAAAACCCTAATTGGCAAGATAAGCTAGGGAGGATGAAAATGACCTAACATGTTCATCCAATTACACAATGAACGTATTGGATGCACAGATTGGTTAAAAAACCTAATTGGAGAAGAATAAGCCTAGGGGACGAAAATACCTAAATTTTCATCTGATGACCAAACACACCTATTGGATGCACAAGATTGGTTAACAAACCCTTATTGGAAAGAATAAGCCTAGGGAGAACGAAAATGACTAAATGTTCATCCAATGACACAAATGAATTTATTGGATGCACAAGATGGTTAAAAACCTAACTGCACAGAATAAGCCTATGGAGGACGAAAATGACCTAAATGTTCATCCAATTACACAAAAACTATTGGATGCAACAAGATTGGTAAAATCCTTATTGGACAAGAAAGCATAGGGAGGACGAAAATGAACCAAATGTTCATCCAATTAACACAAGAACTTATTGGATGCACAATATTGGTTTAAAACCCGTAATTGAAACAAGAATAAGCCTAGGGAGGACGAAAATGACCTAATGTTCATCCAATACACAAATGAAACTTATTGGATAATAAGATAGGTTAAATTCCCTAATGGACAAGAATAAGCCTAGGAGAGAGGAAAATGACCTAATGTTCATCCATTACACAAATGAACGTATTGGATGCACAAGATTGGTTCAAAACCCTAATTGGACAAGAATAAGCTAGGAGGACAAAAAGACCTAAATGTTCTTTCAATTACAAAATGAACTTATTGGATGACAAGATTGATTAAAAACCCTAATTGGACAAGAATAAGCCTAGGGAGGACGAAAATGACATAAATATTCATCAATGACACAACACATCCTGTTGGATGCACAAGATTGGTTAAAACCTAATGGACAGAATAAGCCTAGGGAGGACGAAAATGACTAAATGTTCATCCAATGACACAAATGAACTTATTGGATGCACAAGATAGGTTAAAAACCCTATTGGACAAGATAAGCCTAGGGAGGACGAAAATGACCTAAATGTTCATCCAATTACACAAGAACTTATGGATTGCATAAGATTGGTTAAAAATCCCTAATAGGACAAGTAATAGCCTAGGGTGGACGAAAAATGACCTAAATGTTCATCAATTACACATGAACTTATTGATGCACAAGATGGTTTAAAAACCCTATTGGCAAGATAAGCCTAGGGAGGATGAACCTTTTGGTCATTTTCGTCCTCTAGGCTTATTCTTTGTTCCAATTAGGGTTTTTAACCTTTTCTTGTGCATCCAATACGTTTCATTTGTATAATTGGATGAACATTTACGTTCATTTTCGTCCTCACTAGGCTTTTCTTGTCCCAATTAGGTTTTAAACAAATCTTGTGCATCAACAAGTTCATTTGTGTAATTTGGATGAATTTAAGTCATTTTCCGTCCTCCCTAGGCTTTTATTCTTGTCTAATTAGAGTTTTTACCAAATCTTGGGTGCATCCAATACGTTTCATTTGTGTAATTGGGATGGAACGATTTAGGTCATTTTGTCCCTCCCTAGATTATTCCTTGTCCACATTAGTGGTTTTTAACGCATTTGTGCATCAATAATTCATCTGTGTCCATATGGATGAACATTTAGGTCATTTCAATCCTCCCTAGGGCTTATTCTTGTCCAATTAGGGTTTTTAACCAATCTTGGTGCTATCACAAAGTCATCTTGTGTAATTGGATGACACTTTTAGGTTGATTTTCGCTCCCTAGGCCTTAGATTCTTGTCCAATTAGGGTTTTTTAGACCATTTGTGCATTCCAATAAGTTCATTTTGGTCATTGGATGAACATTTAGGCATCTTTTGTCCTCCCTAGCTTATTCTTGTCCAATTAGGGTTTTTAACCAATCTTGTGCATCAAAGGAGTTATTTGTGTATTGGATGAATATTTATGTCATTTCGTGCCTCCTAGGCTTATTCTTGTCCATATTAGGGTTTTTAACCAATCTCTGTGCATCGCAAATAGTTCATTTGTGTAATTGGATAAGAACATTTAGGTCATTTTCGTCCTCCTGGCCTATTTCTTGTCCATAGGTTTTTTTAACATCAATCTTGTTGCATCGTCCAACTAAGTTCAATTGTGTAATTTGGAATAACATTTAGGGTCATTTTCGTCTCTAGGCTTAATTCTTGTCAATAAGTTTTTACCAATTTTGCATCCAATACTTTATTGTGTATGTACATTGGTCTTCTCCCAATATTGTCATAGGTTTTACCATCTGTGCATCCAATAGTCCGTCATTGGATGAACATATAGGTCATATTTCTGGTCCTCCTAGGCTATTCTTGTCCAATTAGGGTTTTTAAACGCAAATCTTGTGCATGCCAATACGTTCATTTTGGTATATTGGATGAAACATTTGAGTCATTTTCGATTCCTCCCTAAGGGCTTATTTTGTCAATTAGGGTTTATGACCTATCTTGTGTCATCCATAAGTTCATTTGTGTCATGGATGAACATTTAGGTACTTTTTCGTCACTCTACTAGGTCTATATTCTTGTTCCAATTAGGGATTTTAACCAACCATATTGTGCATCCAAAAGTTCTTTTTGTCTTTGGATGATACATTTAGGTTCAAATTTTCGTTCTCCCCTACGGACTTATTCTTGTCCAATACGTGGATTTTATTCCACATTGTTTGTGCTCCAATTAGTTGTTTGTGTCATATGGGATTTGGAACATTTGAGTCATGTTCAGTCGTCTCCTAGGCTTATTCTTGCGATGTAGGGTTTTAAACCAATCTTGTGCAAATCCTCCAATTTACGATCATTTGTGTCCATTGGAATGAACATTAGCGTCATTTTCGTCCTTCCCTGAGGCTGTATTGTCTTTCCAATTAGGGTTTTAAACCACAATTTGTGCATGCAATATGGATGATGTTTGTGTTCATTTGTGAATGAATTTTATGGTATTTCGTCCTCCCTGATGCTTATTCTGATTCCAATAGGGTTTTTTAAAACCAAATCTTGTGCATCCAATAGTTCATTTGTGTAATTGGATGAACATTTAGGGTCTTTTGTCCTCCTAAGGCTATTCTTGTGCAGTTAGTGTTTTTACCAATCTTGTCATCCAATAAAGTTCATGTTGTGTAATTGGATGAACAATTTAGGTCATTTATCTCCATAGGCTTATTCTTGTGCAATTTAGGGTTTTTTAATCTTTGTTAACCAATTGGTCACAATAAGTTCATTAGTGTATATTGGATGAAACTTTTGTCGTTTTTCGTCCCCTAGTGCTTATTCTCTCCAATAGGGTTTTACCAATCTTGTGCATCCAATAAGTTTCATTTTTGTATTGAATGAAATTTAGAGTCAATTTTGTCTCCCGATCCTTATTCTTGTCCAATTAGGGTTTTAACCTATACTTGTGCAATCCATAAGTTTCATGTTGTGTCATTGGATGAACATTTGGTCCATTTTCAGTCCTCTCCCTAGGCTATATCTTGTGCCATTAGGGTTTTTAAAAAATCTTGTTGCATCCATAGTTCATTTGTGGTAATTGGAATGAAGACTTTATGGTCATCTTTCGATCCTCACCTAGCTTATTCTTGTCCATTTTAGGTTTTTTAACCAATTCTTGTGCATTCCAATCAAGTTCATTTTGTATTCGGTGAACATTTAAGGTCACTTGTTCGTTCTCCCTGGGCTTTATTCTTTTGTCCGAATATAGGTTTTACCAATCTTAGTGCACCAATGGTGTGTTTGGTGTATTGATGAATGAATTTAGGCAATTTTCGTCCTCCCTAGGCCTTATTCTTCTTCCAATAGAAGGTTTTTTAAGCACAATCTTGTGCATACCAATCCAGTTCATTTGTGTAATTGGATGAACATTTTAGGTCATTTTCCGTCCTCCTAGGCTAATATTCTGTCCAACTTAGTTTTTAACCTAATCTTGGCTATCCAAAAGTTCATTTGTGGTATTGGATGAACATTAGGTAATTTTCGTCCTCCCTTAGGCTTATTCTTTGTCCTTATCTAAGCGACATATTGTCTTGCATTTCTTTGTTAAATTGGATGAAGCATTTAGGTCATTTCGTTCTCTCCTAAGGCTTATTCTTTCCAATAAGGGTTTTTAACCTCCTTGTGCATGCCAATAGTTTTTGTGATAATTGTGATTAGACTTTTGGTCATTTTCGTCCCCCTAGCTTAATTCATTGTCCAATTAGGGTTGTTAACCATATCTTGTGCATCATAAGTTCATTTGTGTCATTGATAACATTTTAGGTCATTTTTGTCTCCCTAGGCTTATTTCTTTTGTCCAATTAGGTTTTTAACCAAATCCTTGTGGCATCAATTAGGTGGTGTTGTGTCATTGGAGTAGAAATTTAAGAGTCATGTTTATGCCTCGCTAGGCTTAATTCTTTCCATATTAGGGTTTTTAACCTTTACGTGGCATCCAATCTATCATTGTGTATTGGATTGAACATTTTAGGTCATTTTTTCGTCCTTCCTATGCTTATTTCTGTCCATATTAGGGTTTTAACCAATCGTTGCTGCATCCAATAGGTGTGCTTGTGTAATTGGATGAAATTAATGTCATATTTCGTCCCTCTCCTAGGCTTATTTTGTCCAATATAGGGTTTTTAACCACATTCTTGTGTGCATCCAATAAGTTCATTTGGTGTAATGGGATGAACATTTAGGTATTTCGTCCTCTCCTAGGCTTATTCTTGTGCCAGTTAGGGTTTTTACCAATCTGTGCATCCAATAGGTGCTTTTTGGTCATTGTTAACATTGGTCATTTTGTCCTCCCTAGGCCTTATTCTTGTCCAATTAGGTTTTTAACCAATCTATCTTGTGCATCCAATAACGTATGCTATTTGGTGACTTAGATTTGTCCCAGCCTATTCTGCAATTTTATCATTTGTATCAGTAATAGTCATTTTTCTGATACTTTAGTCATCCTCTAGGGCTTATTCTTGTTCCAATTAGGGTTTTTTAAACCAAATCTTGTGCATCCAATAGGTGTGTTTGTGTCATTGGATAAACTTATGGTCCATTTAATTCGTCCTACCTAGGCTTATCTCTTGTCCATTATGGGTTTTTAATCTATCTTGTGCACCACTAAGTTCATATTTGTCATTGGAATTGAAACATTTAGTCATTTCGTTCTCCCCTAAGGCCTTATTCATTGTCCAATAAGGGTTTGAACCAATCTTGTGCATCCCATACGGTTGTTTGTGTATTGATTGACATTTGGTCCATTTTCGTCTTCCCCTAGCGCCTTATTCTGTCCATTAGGTTTTTAACCAAATCCTTGTGATCCAATACATTCAATTTGTGTAAGTTGGAATGAACATTTAGTCATTATCGTCCTCCTGGCTTATTCTTGGTCCAATTAGGGTTTTTAACCAATCTTGTGCATCCACAAGTTTCATTTTGTGTGAATTTGGAGAACATTTAGGTCATTTTCGTCCTCCCTAGGCTTAGTTTCTTGTCTATTAGAGTTTGTTAACCAAATCTTTGCATCCATAACGTTTTTTGTGTAATTGGATTGAAACATTTAGGTCATGTTTCGTCCTCCCTAAGAAGTTATTCTTGTCCCAATTAGGGTTTTTAAACCCTATCTTGTGGCATCCAATAAAGTTATTTGTGTCATTGATTGAACATTTAGGTGATTTTTATCTCCCTAGCCTTATTCTGTGCCCCCAATAAGGGTTTTTAACTCATATCTTGTGGCATCCAATAGTTCATTTGTGTCTATTGGATGAACATTTAGGTCATTTTCGTCCTCCCTAGGCTTAATTTGTCCCAATTAAGGCGTTTTTAACAGCTAATCTTGTGACATCCATAAGTTTGAGTGTTGTGTCTATTGTGATGAATATTTGGTCATTTTCGTCCATCTAGGTCTATTACTTGTCCAATTAGGGTTGTTTAACTCAATCTGGTGCATCCAACATAGTTCATTTGTGTAATTGATGAACAATTTAGGTCAGTTTCTTGTCCCTCCTCAGGCTTATTCTTGTGCCATTTAGGGTTTTTAAACCAGATTCTTGTGGCATGCCATAGGGTGTTCTTTGTGTTAATTGGATGAACATTTGTCATTATTTTCGTCCTCCCTAGGCTCATTCTTTGTCCCAAATTAGGGTTTTAACCATCTTCGTGCCATCCCAATACTAGTTTCATTTGTGTACATTGATGAAATATTAGGTCATTTTCGTCGCCTCCCCTAAGGCTCTTACTTCCTTGTCCACATTAGGGTTTTTGAACCAGTCTTGTGCATTCCAATAGTCGTTTTGTGTCTATTGTGAATAACATTTTTAGGTCATTTTCGTCCCCCCTAGGCTTATTCTTGTCCAAATTAGGGTTATTAACCATCTTTACATCCAATAAGTTCATTTTTTGGTCTCTGGATTGAACATTAGGTCATTCTTCGATCCCCTACAGGCTTATTGCTATTGTCCAAATTAAGGTTTTAACCAATCATTGTGCATTCAAAGGATGGGTTTTGTGGTCAATTGGATAACATTTTGGTTCATTTTCGTCCTCCCTAGGCTTATTCTTGTTCCAATAGGGATTTTTAACCAATCTTGTGCATCCATACGTTGCACTTTGTGTAATTGGGATGAACATTTAGGTCATTTTCGTCCTCCTATAGGCTTAAAATTCTTGTCCATTAGGGTTATTATAACCAATCTTGTGCATCCACATTATTCATTTGTGTCATTGGATGAACATTTTAAAGTCCATTTTCGTTCTCCCTAGGCTTATTCTTTTCTCAATAGAGTTGTTTTAACCCAATCTTGTGCAATCCAATAGTTGTTTTGTGGGGTAGAATGGAAAATTTAGGTAATTTTCGTCCTCCTATTTTCTTGTCCATAGGGTTTTTTAAACCTATCTTTGTGCATCCAATAAGCGTTATCTGTGTCAATTGGATGAACATGTAGGTCATTTTCCATCCTCCTAGGCTTATTCTTGTCCAATTAGGGTTTTAACCATATCTTGTGCATCCAATAAGTTCATTTGTGTACATTGATGAAATTTAGTGTATTTTCGTCCTCCTAGGCTAATATTCTTGTCCAATTAGGGTTTTTAACCTATCTTGTGCATCATATAAGTTCATTTGGTGTCATTGGATGAACATTTAGGTCATTTTGTCCCCCTAGGCCTTATTTCATTGTCCAATTAGGTTTTAACAATTCTGTGCATCCAAACTAAAGTTCATTTGTGTAATTGGATGAACATTTAGGCGCATTTTCGTCCTCCCTAGGCTTATTCTTGTCCAATTAGGGTTTTTAACAAATCATTGTGCATCCAATGAGTTGAATTGTGGTTCAATTGGATGAACATTTGGGTCATTTTCGTCCTCCTAGGCTTTATTCTTTGTCCAATTAAGGTTTTTAACCATCTTGTGCAATCCAAAACGGTATTTGTGTAATTGGATGAACAACTTTAGGTCTAATTTTCGTCCTGCCCTAGGCTTATTCTTGTCCAATTAAGGGTTTTAACCTATCTTGTGCATCAAATAGCAGTGTCTTGTGTTCATTGGATAACATTTGGTCATTTTCGTCCTCCCTTAGGCTTTATTCTTGTCCAATAGGGTTTTTTAACCAATCTTGGTGCCATCCAACAGTTCATTTTTGTCATTGGAATGAACATTTAGGTCATTCTCGTTCTCCCTAAAGGCTTATTCTTTTCCAATAAGGGTTTTTAACCAG
>PGTU02014418.1:0-12998 GCA_002896215.2 Cicer echinospermum
ATATTGTTGATTACTTAGCGCTTGAATTTCTTACTGAGACTCGGGATAATGGCCTTCTATTTATAGGCTGTAGATGTGCTTGAATGAAGGTACAAGAGCTGTTGGAGAGACTTTGCTTTTTTGATTGAACCATTATTTATAGAATAAAAATAATACTTCTTTGAAATAGCTTTTTGACTTTTAATGGTTTAGCATTTAAAGCATTTATGTCCTTTCTTTGACGTTTCTTCATTGATCTTGGATGGTACATTATCTGTCTTGAGCCTTGAGTGTAGCTAGAGAAGGTTGGAGAAGAATTAGGAACGAATTGCAGACTGAAACAGAGAGAATGCAAGGCTACTGTTGATGTGCAGAAAAACGGAGAATGATTAACGTTCTTGGTTTTATCAGTTTGAACTTTCTTGAGCTTCAATAATCATTCTGGAGTTCCCGTTTTAAACATTCTGTATTTCCTTTGTTCTTGTCTTGTCATATACCCAGTTTGATCAAGTTTTCTTGACATTTGAATTTTGGAGTTCTTAAGCCGTCATGACTTTTGTCCATCTTTGAACTCTTTGATCTTTGCGATCAAATAGCCTTTTTGAGTCTGGATGATTCCTACTTGTTCCTTGCTATGTACTGATTAGATATGAACAAATTTCCAGGGCAGACTCTTTGTTAAAGATGTAGATAAACTTTGAACAACATGATGTGATGAACTTTTTTGAGGCTGTAGCTCTTTCTCTGTTTTAGTGTTCTTGTTGCTGTTTTCTTTGTTTTGCTTGATTAAATTCACTCAAAAGCACAAGTTAAATTAACATAACATTTAGAATCATAATTAACATTCTTAATTAACTTTTTGTTTGTTTTCATCAAAACATTAAATTGAGATTTTGTCTCAACAATCTCCCCCTTTTTTATGATAACAAACATGTTAATTTAGATTTTAATTCTGATTCTAATTTTAATCAAAGAGAGCTTAAAAACTCCCCCTCATAATATGCTTCATATTTTTGAACCAACATAAAATCTAAAATAATTCTCCCCCTTTGTCAACACAAAAAGATTGGGGAATACAAAGGAAATGTATACTACACATAGAAAACAATGAGTAGATTCTAGTTTTAAGAAAAATAACATTTTCTAAAAACTCCCCCTGAATATATTGAAATTGATATCCTTTAAAAATTCAAAATTCCAAAACCCAAGCAAGATGTCTCTTTGCTCTTTTGCCTTCTTTCACAACAGACAATATTTTAATTTGAACATGATAATGAGCGCAAGGGAAGCAAAATGAATGTGATATCATGTCAAGTATAATTTCTCTCTTTACAAAACATTTTTATGCTAAAAAAAGTTTGTATTTATCAAAAACAATCAAAGAGATTTGTTTACATAAAAAAGATAATTTTGAGTTCCATGAATGAATTAAATCATGATTAGAATATACCTTGATAAGATCCAAAGAAGAGGACAATGTGAATATGTGCTTCTTCTAAAGGACAATCATTCATACTTGTTACTATTTCTTTGACTGATAGGCTGACTTTCATCAAGACTCAAAGTAGCAGCAACTTTGGTACCATATCCTTTCAATTAATTCTTCCAATAATTTGATCATGAGATGTTTTTTCAACCATATCATCTAATAGAAAACATTAGACTTGATTGAATTGTTGCATATAAAACTATCAAGAGCGATTCTGGAGAATGTTCTGCTGTTCTGCACAATGTTCTCCTCTCCTGCAGATTTTTCTGCTCTTCTGCAGGAATGTTTGCAAAATGTTCTACTCTTCTAGCAGAATGTATCTGCTGCTTCTGACAGGAAATGTTCTGCTTTTCTGTGAGAATGTTCCTCTCGTCTACAGAATGTTCTGTACTGCTTCCAGAATGAACCTTTTTGCTTAAATATGATCATTTTTCTTAGATTTTGCCTGTTTTCGTGCTCCAGCTTTTATGAGAAGAATGGAAACAGAGACTGGTTATTGATTTGGTTTTCTGGAAAGCATTTTGTTGTGCTGTCCATAATATTTCTTCTTCTTCATCCTTCTTTCTTTTAATGTGTCCAAAGGTTAAAGGAACTCCAAATTTTTGTAATGAGAAGAAGCATCATACTTGGTCTTGAGCATGCCTTAGTCCATCTGTATCATTGTTCTCTCTTGATTGCTGTGATGATAGTTCTTACATCACAAGTTATAATTGATTTGGTAACCATATTTGTTGGGGTCCTTGATGGTTAGATATATATCTTTTTAGAAGATTTATAAACTTGATCTCTTTTGTTAAATAACAAAGTTGATTCAAAGTGCCATTTTCTGAATAATAGGAATACTTTGTTGTTCGATCTTCGATAAGGTTTCAAAAATCTGAGTTTTACACGGATTTAAAATTGATTTGCTGAAATTCCAGATCGTTCCCTTTTTCCCAGATTTCTGCAGAAGGTTCAGCTTTCATTTGGAACTTTCTTCCGTTTTTGAGAACAGCATGGAGAACGTTCTCCTTATTTGCAGATTTTTCAACACTCTGTTTAGCAATACAGATCTTCTCTTTTTAATCAACTTTTTGCTTTTTTCAATCTTCATCTCTTTTTCTAAAATAGAAAGCAAAATTCCAGCATGTCCAAGTTTCTTACAATATGGAGGCATATTGGGTTTGCCATTTATCTCTTTCTTTTTCGAAAACAAAAAAGTTTTCATATATTTTGTTTTTTGAGTTTATCAAACCAAGACTAGCTTTATTCAAATATCCACTTGAGATCCCAGATTGATTTTTTGAAGGGTTTTTCAGTAGCTTTAATAAATTTGACAGTCATTTTCTAAGAAGTTCGATTTTCAGGTTTTAAGGAGAACATTCGTCCAATTTTTGTTTGCAGAATGTCTTGATTTTCAGATTCATTAATTTCCTTAAAATGAGATTCCTGATGTTCTGAATGATGATTTTTAGTTCATCCAATATAACCTGAGCTTTCTTCTTTTTCCCTTTTTTCTTTTAAAAATTGATCATTTAAAGAGCTACATTTTTGAACAAGCAGATTGAATCATTAAGTAAACTATCAAAATCTTTTTCAAATTGTTCACATAAAAGACATGGTTCAGAATTTATTACCTCCTTGTCTTTAGTATCTGCCATTAAACATAAGCTAGCTTCTTCAGGTTCCTCTGTTTCTGTTTCATCATAATCATCCCAGTTCGCCATCATGGAGTTTTTCTTGAAAGGGAACTTCTTTGGTGCTCTTTTGTTCAAGGGACATTCAGTTTTATAATGTCCTTGTTTATTGCATCCAAAGCATGTGATTTGACTTTTGTCTACCTCTATTTTGAAGTTTTCTTTTTGATTTGAAAATCCTTTTTTGATATGATCCCTTCTTCTCACCATTCTCTGTATCTTTTTTGTAAGACGAACTATTTCTTCATCAACATCTTCTTGTTCGATTTCTTCTAAGTCCTCATCTGGACTTTCTTGAGATGTTTTCAAAGCTATTACTTTGCCCTTTTTGATTGGTCTGTCTTCTTGTAGCAGCACTTCATGTGCTCGTAATGTTCCAACTAATTCTTCTAGGGGAAGTGATTCAAGATTCTTGGCTTGGCTTATAGCTATTACCATTGGTCTCCATATGATTGGAAGACACCTCATGATTTTTCTTACTCTTTCTTGAACTGTGTAAAGCTTCCCGAGAGAACGCAATTCATTTACAATGGTTGTGAATCTTGAGTACATCTCAATCAATGGTTTCTCCTTCATTCATTTCAAAGAGTTCAAACTTTCTTATGCATATATCATCCTTGTTCTTTCACATGGCTTGTTCCTTCGTGAGAGTTTGTAATGTTGTCCCATACTTCTTTAGCAGTTTTGCATTCATCAACTCTTTCGCTTTCCGTCCCTACTTAAAGCACAAGATAAAAATAAGCGAGCTTTTGAGTTTAGAAGTACCTTAGATTTTTCATCTACTGTCCATTGCTTCTTTCTTTTCAGCAAAGGTTGAATCATTTTGGTTGACTCTTTGGTATGAATCTCCATCTGTAATGACGCCGCCACATTCCTGTATCTTGAATTTAAGAACACTGCATTTTGCTTTTCAAAAATAATAAGTCTGTGCCATCAAAGTAAAGGTGTCGGTATAATGACACTCCTTCACAATGTACATCTTTTGACATTTTTCTACTAGATCCTTTTCTCTAACCACCATTGTTAGGTGTTCAAATTTAGAGACCGAGCTCTGATGCAATTGAAGTAACAATATCAATTACAAGAAAAGGGTTGGTTGAAATGTAAATGTGCCTTTTAAAAATCCTGTTAAAACATTAAGAAAATAACTAAGAATGATCTTGGTTATGAAACATTTAAAAACGAAGGAGAACATTCTTGGTTTATGTGATAAAACAGGAGTACGTTCTTTAGATTAGCAGGAAAATCAGTTTCTAATTTTATCTTAATGATCAATGCGAGGTTTATAATAAAGAAAGTAGATAGGAAAGAGAATACACACAAAAGATTATCCTGGTTCACCCAACTGGGTTACGTTCATCTCACACTGTGAGATTTCCCACAAGAGTGTTGTAAACGAAGACCCTCTTAATCTTACAACACCTAGATAGATCAACCTTGATCTATTTCCCACCTTAATTACTTTCCACCAGAAAGCAATTACAACACCTATCTAACCTTAGATAGGAAGCAATCTAAACAATACTATAAAGAAACTCTTAAGTTGATTTTTACAAATGATTGAATTTGACATAAATCTGATATTACTCAACTCTGTTATGAGAATAGATTCTTTACAGAGTATCTATACAATTCGCAGCTGAATATGTGAATGGCAGCAGTGCCTGTTTCGGCGAATTGCAGAAAATGATGTTGCTCTGTTGCAGAATTTCATGCTAAGTTGGATGTATATTGATTACTTACACTTGAATTTCTTGCTGAGAACTGGATATTGACCTTCATAATTTATAGGGCATAGATGTACCGAATGAAGGTACAAGAGCTGTTGGAAGAGACTTTGCTTTCACTGAACATATTATTTTAGAATAAAAATAATGCCTTCTGTTGAAATAGCTTTTTGACTTTAAATGGTTAGCATTAAAGCATTTCGATCCTTTCCTTGACGTTTCTTCGTTGATCTTGAGGATGGATGCATTATCTGCCTTGAGTCTTAGGTGTAGCTAGAGAAGGTTGGAGAAGAATTGCAGGATCAAAACAGAGAGAAATAGAAGCTGCTGTCTCTGTGCAGAAAAACGGAGACATGATTACGTTCTTGGTTTGTCAGTTTGAACTTTGTCTTGAGCTCAATAATCATTCTGGAGTTCCCGTTTTAAACGTTATGTATTTCCTTTGTTATTGTCTTGTCATATATGCCCAGATGATCGAACTTTCTTGACATTTGATTTTTGGAGTTGCAGACTGTCATGATTTTTGTCTGTCTTTGAGTTCATTTGATCTTTGAGACCAAATAGCCTTTTTGAGTCCTGGATGATTCCTACTTGTTTCTTGCCATGTTATGATTGATATGAATAAATTTTCGCAGGCAGACTCTTGTTTAAGAGGTAGAAAAAGTTTGATCAAACATGTTGTGATGAAGCTTTTTTTGAAGCTGGAGTCTTTCTCTGTTTTAATGTTCTCGTTGTTGTTTCTTTGCTTTGCTTTGATTCTGTTCTTAATTAAATTCACTTCAAAAGCACAAGTTTTAATTAACATAACATTTAGAATCATAATTAACATTCTTAAATCTACTTTTTGTTTGTTTTCATCAAAACATTAAGATTGAGATTTTGTCTCAACACTACTCAACTCCTCAATCAATCCTACAACAACATACCATGCCACCAAACATCGTTCTTTTTATCATCACCACCGCATCTACATGAATCTGTAGATATAACCGACTTAGTACTACGTTCATTTAGTGCCAAACAATACCAACGTTCCCCATTAATACGACATGGAACATAATTTTCTATAATTTATTTGGTACTCATTGTACAACTCTTGAGTCAGCTTATGTTTTTTTATTCCATGTATAAACGTCGAAACTCAAAATTATACGAAAGCAAGTGGTAGTGGTTCCAATCCACGATATATCCTATAATGAGGATAATGATCAAATTGAGATAACTACTAACTACAAACTCAAGTCGTACAAAATGGTTTAGGATGAGTTTGAAGATCGCGTAGATGCAGAACAGGAGGCCATTTAGATGGAAATAATTAATTTAAATTTGATGTACTTTTTTTAATTTGCGATATTTTTCTTGAAATTTAATGTATTTTTTTTCTTTTAATTTAATGTATTTTTTTAATATAATTTTCTTTTTATTATTAAAAATTATTAATTCTTTGTATTATTATTAAAATTTATAATATTATTAAAGTTATTATCATTTAGTAATGTATTTTAGTTTTATTAGTAGTATTTTTAAATTTTTAAATATTTTAATTATTTATAATATTATTAAATAATAATTAAACAATATTAATAAAATGACAATATATATAAAATTAAGGATAAAAAAATTTTTGAAAAAAAATTTGCTTTGCATCTTGCATTTCCGTCAAGAGTGCATTCAGTAACTGAGACTAAAAAGTAGATATTTATAATATTATATTTTTAGAAGTGTGTGGTATTTTAAGTAAAAAAGAATAATTAAAAAAAAATCAATGAAACACAAACCACAAAAAAAATTGATTTGATTTCCATGATAAGAGGAACTGAAATAGAAAATACAAACAGTATAATATGAGGAATAAATGGAAAAAGAGATAATAAAAAGAGAAAAAGGTTATATAGTTAAAAATTTGAAAAAGAGGATATTAAATGGAGTGTAACTTGGAAAAAATGATTTAGTATTTGTTCCTAAAACAGAAAGAGGATAGAAGATTTCACTCTATCAAATATACCTACAAATTAAATTTCCTATCAAAAATACTTTTTACCCAATAATGAATTAAAGAGGTAATTAAATGTGAGGGTTAACATTGTTTATTTCATAAATTTTAATTTTTTAATTATTTTTCTCTTTTTTCATTTAACATCATTATCTAGTTAGTCTCGTCAATTTTATTTTAAATTTATTTATTTTTCTCTTCACTAATACTCGGGTTAAAATTTTATTTTTATTAAATTTGTAAAACTATTTCACAATTAAAAAATAAATATTATATAGTTTAATTCATTATTTACAAAATTAAAATCAAACAAAGTTTGGTGACAAATGATGTTTAAGTTTTTTTTTATAAATCATTAATAAAATTATAGTAATTGTTATATTAAACATATCTTAATTGATAAGCACATGCTGTAATTTTGCACCAAAACAAATTTTTATTACTTAAATATAAATTAAATTTATACATAATACAATAAATTTAATTTTAGTATATAGCAAATGATTCTTTTAGTTTAAATAATTGCAAAGTGTAAGTGTTTCTTTTTTAGTTTTAATGTATAACATTGTTAGTTTTTTTAACAAATATAATAAGAGTTATTAAGTTTACATATACAATTAATATGTGCAAAATGCAAATAAATTTTATTTTTGTTATGAGAAAAAGTGCACGTCAATTATTTTCTTCTTCAATTTAAATTATCTAATTGTGGGAACAAACTAATTAATAAAAATATAATTTTGTCACCATATACATTAACCGGTTGAAAGAAATGTCATTACAATCAAAAGTGATAATAAAAAGTATATCATCATAAAATATAAATAGACAGGTATTATATTAGACCTAAAATTAAAATGCAGCACCATTACATAACATAAATTTAATCAAAATGTTAAACCATTACTTACCAATGTTTTTTAGCAAAATGATTCATTACAAAACCATAAATAAAACAATTACTATATGTGATATTCTAGCATATCCAAAATATTTGGAGACAAGTTCCCATGTTGCTGAATGCTATTAATAATATTAAGACAACTTTTCGACATGACATTAATTTTGTTGTATGACAATGGTTGATCCATGTTGCTCATACTATTAATACTTTGTGAACGACTTTGTTTGATCTCATCTTCAATTACAATTACAAGTGCATTTTTGATTATATAATAAACTCTTCTCAAACTAGTTAGTGTGTGTGATGTTTTTTTCTCTTAATATACGGTGCAAAATATATATATTTGCACTGATTGATTTTTTCCCAATGTTAATTGATATATTTTGAAAAATAAAATACAAATATCAATTTTTTGTAACGACCATCACCAATTTTTTTACAAAAATTAAAAAAATTAAATAATATATATATATATATATATACACACATTTTTTTTAATTTTTTATTTCGCATAAATTAAAATCAAATTTATTGTAGTTTGTAGAAACTAATTGTATATATAAGCTTAAATTATTATTTACCATTTCATTAAAAAATAAAAGTTTAGTTGAAGTTTTAATCCATTTATTTTCATCAATTAACATAATTAATATTTATATTTAAAAATTTGAAAGTTTTAAATTATTTATTAGTTTTTTAACTAAAATCAATAGTTTGGACACAATAAAACTGAATGACATACGGTATCATAATAATAAAACTATTTTATTATTTACATATTATTAATTAAATAAAAAATAAAGTGTGCTATAATTTAAAAAATAATTTTTTAGAGATTTAATTGTACTTTTTTTTAGAATTTATAAAATATATATAAATCACTTCATCTAAAAATTTTAAATAATTATTTAAAAAAAATCATTAAATATTAAATTTTAATAAAGACTTAATTGCAGTTTTGATACTTGTATATTTAACCTGAATCACGAAAGTAATCCCCCTATTTTATTTATCCTCCAGTTTTTGTCGATGAAATAAAATTTTAGTCAAAAATTTAAAAAAAATATATATTTTTTTAAATCACACTACACTATTTATGATAATAAATTTCAGGTACAATTGTTGTATTGTGTAGCTTAAACAAGCTCAACAAAATAACAGTTCATCATGCTTTTAATTAAAATTCTGACAAAAACGGAAGAAAAAGAAAATAAAAAAACAACTTTTATAATACAATTAAAATAAGAGAACAAAATCGACGGTCAATCTTTTAATAAAATATGATTAATTTCAGGTATACAGAGGAGAGGAGGATTGAAAATTAAATTTTTTATGTCTTTTCACCGCAGACTAGAATCCAAAGCTTTTTTAAACGTCTCACCAAACGGAGAACTCTTGCGTCATAACGTGTCAGAATATCTGTCACATTAACTCTCCTTCCAGGGAAAACGTGCAGAGCAAGCAATCAATCTCTGAACTCAGAATCCCAAACATTTAGTACTATCACAGTTCATCATTTTCATTTTTTACTCACGTTATATTCACCTCTCGTCCAGTGCTTCATTTTCATTTTCAATTCAGAACGCCGAGAAGAAGAGTACAATGGGTCGTAATCCACAAGTATGTAGGTCTTGTATTCACAACTGTCGATTGTTTCACCGAACAACCACACCATCATCGCCTACCTCTTTCTACAGGTTCATACTTAGTCAAAACGATTTCTCAGTTTTGGTACACCATCACCCTCTCCAACATTTAATTTTCCTTTTCATTTGTTATATTTCTAACTTGCTTCGTGTTAATTTCACTTCATTGTTCGTTTTTTTATGGTGTTACTTTATTTTTATTTAATAGTTAATTGCGAAGAATTGAATTGTTATGGATTTTCAAGGCATCATAACCATCCATATATATATGATTTTAAAAATAATTATGATAAAAGTTAAACATTTAATAATATGACTTTCTATGAGTAATTAAAGGTGTAAAATATATGTATACCGTCAATGTCTATAAATTAATTCCTTTATAGAAAGTACTTACCTATGTTTTTTTCAAGTTAAACTCATAGGTTACCTGGACTCATATAACCTATGTGAATTTAGTTCCCGTTTGTGCATGTGAAAAATTAAGCTCATGTAGGTTATGTAAATTCAATTTATGTAATCTATTTGGGTTTAACCGGAAAAAATAGGATGAAACTAGCACCATGAATAAGATGAAACTAGCGCAAACTAAATCAATCAAACATCCACGAAAATCATTGATCACGAACCTTCAACATAGAGCACAAGCCACAAACATAGAGAAAAATCAAAAGTATAGATTAATTTGAGGCATGTAAAGGCTCACACTCCTTAAGTATTTAATTTGCCTAAGATGTAAGTATATTCAGGATGTACTTTTGAGGCAATGTAAAAGGCTCACACTCCTAAGTATTTATTTGGTGTTAAAACTTTTGTAATGTTACAAAATGTTTCAACAGTTCACATGATTTGATTCTGCTGCTATGACAATATACAAGCGAGAATTTATTTCTAAACCTTGGTTTTATAGTACATTCATTTATTTTTGTTGTTTCTTGTTTTGCTTCATGTTTGTGAATATGATCTTGTATATTTTTGACATCTTTGTAAACTGCAGTACCTTCCTTCTAAGTTAAAGCATACTATGCCACTCTTGGTTAATAAGAAAATCAACTTGGAGGATTCCAAGTGGTCAGCGTTGAGTTGTAACAGTGTGCCAAATGATGATCCGGTTCTTTTGCTTTTAAGGAAGGATGGGATGTTTTCTCAGATTGAATCATGGCTTGATATTGATATCTTGTGGTATTTCATTGGCATATAACAGTTGGACATTTGATGTCAAGAATCTATGATAAGGTCCATCTGTGATTAAAGGCTTGAGTTTTCTAAGAACACAAAAATAGGAAAAAGGAGAAGTAGATGCAGAAAGTGGCTCTCCTGATACAGAGGTTGTAGGAGGATGAATTTAGGAGGAGCACAAAATAGCACAGAAAATGATAATGATGATGGAAGGGTAAAACTATGCGCACATTTAGATACAAATGTAGACACATGTTGCATAATACCCAATATGTTCCAAATGATGTAGATTTTTTAAACATTGATCTATGTTTCGAGAGGTGTTGGGTACAGAGGGATGCCTCATATGCATTCTAAACTTGAATTATTTGGAAGAAATTCTTTCTTGTTGGTGCGACAGACCAAAGCGATATGACATGATTCGCTTTGATACTTGAAGAAAATGAAGAAAACAAATCCATTATGTCCAATATGGAATTTCAAGAATACAATTTTTCTGAGAACTTAGGTACTATAGTTAACAGAATTACTTCGATTTGTTAATGGATCAGATAAATATTTCACAACTTGGTTTTTTTACACTCTTGTATGGCTCTAGACATCATGGTTTATTTCTTGTAATATGTGTGATGATTTCTTTCAGTTATTTTTTTTTATATTCATTACATTGGCTTATTTTTAGGAAGTGATCAGGCGGCAGTATCCGGGGAGAGGTTCAATGGGATCACAAATCTCTTAGATGCTCAAATTCACATCGGTGTGTCTTTTCAGTTTATATATTTTTTTTCTTCCAGAGAGTAGCCATTTGATTCCTTTGAAGTAATCATGTGTTATGGTTTCAGGTGAAATAAAGGAAGTCCCTATGAACATGACTCCCAAAATGTGCAGTTCCAATGATCAATTACATGCTACAGGTGCTTTCCTTTGTGTTTCACTCTATCATCATTTGTGGCTGCATACATTTGTCAGCACTTACATTACCGGATTCTGCCTCACAGTTAAATCTGTTTGATTGCAGAGTTGCCAGAGGGAGAGTTTAATCAAGATAATGAGAGACACTTTGAAACTGCATCCGCTGTCTCATGCGTGGTGCCCACTGATAATGACTGTCTCGTGAGAAATTAACTATCCCTATTTGAGCTTGTTTTAATACATTTTTGTATCGTTTATGCTATAATTTGATTTTGCCTCACAAACTGGGATTTTGGTACCACAGATTCTGGTTACACTAGCTTAGAGCTAGTTCATTTTTTATTTTTAATATATGTAATTTTTCAAATGCTATGCTTCTAACATGCTTTGCATATTGATATTGATGGTTTTTGGAACACCAAGCAGAGGTTTAACGAGATCTCCAATCTCTTAGATGATCAAATTCACTATGGTGTGTCTTTTCAATCTATATTTTTTTTTTCTTTCTCAGAGGTACCAATTGAAATTTCACCAAAGTCATCATTCTGTTATTATAATTATCAGGTGAAGTGAAGGAAAGTGCTTGGACATGACTCCAAAATCGTGCAGCCTCAATGATCAATCGAATGTGACAGGTGTTTTTCTGTGTTTATCACTATCATCACTTGTGTTTGCATGCATTTGTCTGCACTTACAATAACCTGTTTGATCGCATAGGGTTGCCAGAGACTTTTAAGAGAGAGTTTAATGAAGATATTGAGAGTGACTTTGAAAACTGCTGCAAACTAGTCACCTGTGTGGTGCTCACTGATAACGGGTGTCTTGTATGAAACTAACCTATCCGAGCTTGTGTTTATACAGTTTTACATAGTTTAATGTAGTATAAATGAATTGTTCTTTACAAACTCGGGATTATAGGAGCAGAGTTGATGGTTGTATTGCACTAGCTAATAACTAGTTTTTTTTTTCTTCTATTTTGAATGCTAAAATTTACTACTCTCATTTAGGTTCCTAATTATTAATGGACTTGTGGTTGACCATATGAACTTACATTTACTGCAGAAATTGCCAAAAAGCTTGTCCTTACCTCACACCAAAAGATTAAGAATGAAGAGGACAGTGGTGCTACTTAGGGATCCACTGAGGAGATTGTGGCCAGTCCTTTACGTTGAAGAAACCTGGTTGACAAGTGGATGGTTAGATTTTCAAAGAGCAAACAATATCAAACAAGCTGATGTGTGTGTTTTCCGGGTTGAGAACCGGTCCGAACGAATCATTACAGTAGATATAGACCACAAGTGATGTCAATAGATCGTATGCTGCAATGTTAGAGGCATATGCTGCAATGTTTAGGTGTTGTTTTACTACCACTCTGCCTTGTGTACTACAATAGCTTCCTATCAACGAAAACTTGAGTACAATTCTTAAATCTTCTTATTGTTATTATCATATAATCTCCTTACGTATCAATTGAGATCATTGCTTCATGTCAT
>PGTU02014422.1:0-16412 GCA_002896215.2 Cicer echinospermum
AATATTTTTTATCTAATTTAAGAGACTAGTCTCTCAAGTCTTCTCTCCCTAAGAATTTTTAATATTATTGCATATTCAAGCTCAAATTTGAACCAAAAATCTTAGTTAAGTTAAAAAAAAAACATGTATCAACTCATCTTAATGTTGGGTAAATTGATGTAACTTTGATGCTACAATCTTATAGTAGTATGGGACATGTCATTTGGCTCACATATTAATATATGTTTGATGGAGATTAGCTATGAAAATTTTCTAAATCATAATACAACTCTTAAGTGACTTTAAATTTTCTAAAGCATAATACCGCATTATGTTTATAATGCGGTAGTGGATATTGATTTAGTTTTAAAAATTATGAATGATGATGACCATTTTTTTTACTTAAAGGGACATAGGTCAAGAAGTTATCTATTTTATTATCTATTTTGAATTGTTAGACTGTTGATCTGTTTAGTAAATTATATATTGTTATCTAATATTTTATTATCTATTTTGTCATGTAAAATCTTGTTTTATTATCTTTAAAGTTGTATTTTGTAAGAAGTACTTTAAATCAGACTACACTTTTGTTACCTCATTTATGTGGTGTTATGTGTTATAATTTTATTTTATCATCTCTACTTTTATTTTAATTATTGTTTAATTAATATAGAAAAACATCAACAACAAAAAACGGATTGTAGTATCGCATTGGCCTGCGTCATCTATATTGTGCGGATTATTCCTAAAAAATTGTGTCTAAATATCAAAAAGAGTTAAACCGAATAGACCTACTCACACAATTAAATCTTTTATGTCAGAGTAAATCGAATTATGTCAGTGAATTTAACAACTATAATTAAACTCATAAAGAATGATAAAAAAAAAAAAAAGGTCAGCAATAGCAACAACAAACTAAATTAGGGGGAATTCCTTCTCCATCATCACATGTATAGTTTGGTGTAGATATTTAATAAACGTCCCAAACACTCCATTCTTCTTGGTTTGGATAATTCTTCCAAACTCTTTGTTTCACGTAAATTAACACACTTACTAACAAACAAACTCCTCCTCAGCCACAAAATCTTATGTTTGAAAATCAATGACACACCCCTTTTGTAGCAAAAAAGAAAAAGAAAGAAAGTAAAACTTCCATAATATACAAATCAACCGCATATTTGAACTTATTCATAAACATTCGTTTGTTATATATATATTATGAAAAATGTGATTTTTAGTTGACAAAAAATGTGAATTTCATACTTCATAATTTAGAGATTATTTATAAGAAATTTGTTTTTTTTAAAAGAAAATCTATTTTATGTTTGTTTATTGTAACTTTTTTTAAATATTCAACTATCAAAAATAATTTCTATGAAAAACTACTCAAAATAGCTTCTCATTTAAAGTAGTTTTTAATTATTTTCCAAAAATTATAACAACTAAAATTTTTTTTACATAAAAAAATATTATTTTAAAATTATTTTCTAACAAACAGACTCATAAATCTATCAATATAAAATTGATTCTAGCAATTTGAGTGTTCTGATAAAGCTAAATTAATTTAATTCTATTAATATTGAGATTTTGAATGATTTTTTTGTCTATTTATTTCTTCAATTACTCCTCCATCATTAATTATAAAACTCACCGGAAAAAAAAATAACCTCATTTTAAATTATAGGTAAGCATTTATATTCATTTTTGAAAACATAAATCAAAGCTAATTATGACATACAATTTCTCTTAAAATATGAAAGTTAATATTATAATCACAAAATACATTTAATTATATTAAAATACATCTATATAAAATTATTTTACGAATTTATTTTAACTAAAATTAATTTTGGTTTTAATTTTAAGTCTATTTAAACTAAAAATATTAATATATAATAAAATATTATATCTTAAAATCGAATCAAAACTATAATAAGTTATTTAATAAATTTTCTAATAATAATTATACAGATATTTATAAATAAACATTGCTTTACTAGAGAACTATATAGACCCTTATTACTTGACCATGTGAATGTGATGGACCACAAGTTGAGTGTTGTTATTGTCATGGATGTGAAATTGATGGGGAGTTGAGTTTGTTTTTGTCCGCAGAGGGAAACAATAAAAAGAATGAGATAGTAGTAGTTTTTAAGATGAAAGTTGGACCATACACTACTACTAGATATAGATAGGTATGATATCAATATCAATATGAAAATGAAAATATTAGATATCAATTCATAGACTATGATTAGATGAAGATGAAGAGAGAGTACATATTATAGAAGTGGTTGTGTTGTGATGGATTGGACATTTTTTGAGTTGATTTTGAATGATGAAAAATATAAGGTGGTCTCCACATGGATGCGTGCGCAATTAACGGCATGCTGCCACAACTTAGTAAGCTCCATTTTCACAAACGGATGGTTGAAGAAACATATGACAAACATTACTCCTTCTTTTAATTGATTCCCATCTTACGTTCCCTTCTTCTCTATTCTATTCTTTTTTCTTTTCTTTATGCAAATTTTATCTGCGTTCAAATTCGAAATATGATATTCAGTTTAACAATATTAATATTTGTCAGTTGAGTTATATCTTACAGAATCTCTAATTCCATTTTATTCACTGTTACTAAATTTGGATTCTTTTATGTTAGAATCTAACACGTACGAGGGAGTTATTTAGGTGATTTCACTATTAAAATTCATTGAGTTTCACTTATGTAACTTTTTAAGTTGTAGAGTTAAATTAGTTATATCTGCAAATTCTATCTACGTTCATGATATTTGTTAGAGGAACAACATTAATATTTATTAGTTGAGCTAAATCTTACAGATAGATGATATTCAGCTTAACAATATTAATACTTGTTAGTTGAGCTAAATCTTACATATTTTCTAACTCTATCTTACTCACTATTTTAAATGATCTAGTATTTTAATTGTGGTTACTGGATTTTGATTCTTTTATATTATAATGTAACGTGAGGGGTTGTTTTGGTGTGACTTCCACTTATGTAATTTTTTAAGTTGTAGGGTTAAATGAGTTTTAACGGTGAGATCATCAATATAACTATTTCATGTTGAATTTCAGTATGAGAGAATTTAAATCCGTAATTATGGGTCAAAATGTAATATTGTGTTTAAAATCATTTTGAATTTGACAAAATTATTTATTTTTTAGTGAATAATTTGACAAATTATTTTAGTTTTAAAATTTAAAGTGTATTTTTTATTAAAATTACGGTAGTATTCTATAACAAATTTATGATAAACTCAAATGGGGACAATTAAGATAAGATGTGTCCATAAACCATAATAGCAGTAAATGTATTATTGGAACTACAAATCTTAGAAAACTTGTATAACGGTTTGCAAGTAAAATATGTTGAATCTTAATTGAACTTGATTATATCAATATTTTAATTTAACTTACATTTTTATAATATTAAATACATTTTTGAATAAATATGAAATAAAAAATATTATTAAAAAATTTAAAATAATCTTAATTTTATTAAATATATTAACTTTTCAACTATTATTTTAATATTTATATTTAACTATATAGATTTTTTAAAGTAGTTGCACATACCATTAAACTCATAGTTGTGGACCATGTAAATTAAAGAAAACTTTGTTTTTTTTTTTTAATTTAACTCATGATTTCTCAACTATTTTTTATAAATGGATTATTTATTTTTATATAAAATTCCTTGGTGAAGTTAATTTTAATTCAAAAGTGCGTCAAATATTAGATGTGAGAATTTTTTTTAGCGAAAATCCAAACTTAAATTTATTATATTAATACTCATTTCTATTGGTTATAAATAGTAATTATTGTAATAAATAGTGAAGATTGAAATATATATATATAGAATGTGTGTGTGAGCAAATATAAAAGGAGTGAACCCACAAGCTTTGATATGACATGAGCACTAAGAGTGTCACATTTAGGAGGCACCACATTTTGTTCATAATGCTACCAACACCCCAAAATGCTAGTCACACCCGCTGCAAAATTTAAAAAAAAATAAAATGCCCAAAATGCCCTTGTCATCAGATAATTACACATTTATTAATTTCTAAGAAATAACTTCTCATTCATTCAATTTTCATCAAACCTCACAACTCACCTAACAAAAATCATCATACTTCACTAACCAATACTCAAGACATCATTAATATAAGTTAGCATCAACTCACTCATAACCTACGACAACACATCAGTTTGATAAATCACATTGTGGTTAAAACTACATAAAAAGGTATGTTTGTTGCTTGTATTTTGGTTCGTATTTTTTTTTGTACAATCTGCGGGATTTTACGTGAACTCAGTTTCACGTACGTTTTGGAAGTTACGTGAACTGAGTTCACGGTATGTCTTAAAAAAAATTAACAAATGTCATACTCTACGCAAACCTGAGTTCACGTTAAACATACGTGAACTCAGATTGCGTAATCAATGGTAGTTTGAAAACTGAATCCTCATATTGTACGCAACTCTGAATTCACGTACACATACGTGAAACTCAGATTGCGTATCCTTGAATATGGAATATAGACCACGTACGTGATGATGAAATTGCGTATTCAGAAAAAAGTTGGAAAATAAGTGTGTACGTGACTGCAATTCACGTAAGTTTTACGTGAACTGAGTTCACGTAGTTACTATTTCCAGATCACGTAAACATACGTGAAACTCAGTCACGTAAACTTACGTGAATTGCAGTTCACGTACATGTTATCTTCGAAAAAATTAAAAATTTAGTTTTCCTTTGTTCTGGATACAGATAAATGGACGCAAAGGGAATACAATAGTGAGAAATGTATGAAGGTTCGAACCTGATTTTGAGAGGATATGTAAGTGACTGGTTTGGGAAGTGATTTCGATGAAAGGTATGATGATTTGTGCAATGAATGATGCTTTGAACAGGAAGGTGAAGATGTTAATGGTTGATTTGACCTATGTATTTAGCACCGGCATGATGTTTGATACGCGAGATGAATTTACTAAAATGGGCTAGAAATGTTGGAAGGGAAAATGGAGTTGTCGTTGTTATTTTTAGATCTGAAAATGCGACAGCACGACCAAGAACAAAGACAAAATTAATTCTTGGTTGTGAAAGAAGCGGTAAATATAGACCTTGGAAGAATGCTAAACCGACGAGGAGTACTTGGAGTAGAAAATGTGAATGTCCTTTTAGATTGAGAGGTACACCGTCAAATGTTGGTGATGGATGGTATCTGCATGTAATATGCGGTGTCCATAACCACGAATTGGCCAAAAAACTGACTGGTCATGCTTTCTTAGGTCGATTGTCTCAAGAAGAGAAAGTTGTACTTGGTGATATGACGAAAAATATGATCAAGCCAAGAAACATATTGATGACAATAAAGGATCATAATGTTACAAGTTTGACGACAATAAAACAAGTTTACAATGCACGTCAAGCATATCGTTCATCACTTAGAGGTAACAGAACAGAAATGCAACATCTTTTGACATTGATGGAACGCGACAAATATGTCTATCGATTAGGAAGGTAGAGGGTTTAAATGATTTGAGGGAATCTTTGGACTCATCCAGACGCTATCCAGTCTTGTAAATAATTTTCACATAATATTGATTTTGGATAGCACATACAAGGACATGTAGGTATCGGATTGCGTTACTTGAAATTATTGGTGTTACATCTACAGAAATGACATTTTTGTGTTTGGATTTGCGTATCTACAGTCCGAGCGTGTTGATAATTTTACATGGCACTACAAATGTTGAAAGAACAGATTACAGGTGGTGAAGTTGAAGTAATTGTTACTGATAGAGTCTTGCTTTAATGAACGCTGTTGAATGTGTTTTTCCAAAGGCAGTCAATTTATTATGTCTGTTTCATGTATGCAAAAATGTGAAAGCAAAGTGCAAGAATGACTGTTTTTCCAAAAAGAAGCAGGTGCAAATAATGGAGGCATGGGAGGCCCTCTTGTTTACAGTTATGATGAGACTCTCAGTACTACATGAATTTGGCTAACTTTGAAGGAATTTGGTAGTAGTTCTTCCATCTTTAATGATTATGTACATGACAGTGGTTAATTCCTCACAAGGAAGATTTGTTGAGGCGTGGACTAATAGAGTTAATGCATTTTGGGAACACTACAACACAAAGGGTTGAGTCGGCGCACTGGAGTTTAAAACGGATATTACAAAGATAGCATTGGTGAATTATATGCAGTGTTTGGGAAACCATCAATAACATGATTGTATTACAACAGTAGATAATAGCATCATTTGAAAAGAGCATAAGTCAGAAGGTCCATCGACATAGTTAACGATTGTATGCAATTTGCGTGGTGTTGTGTCAAAAAATGCAATAGACCACATTTGCAGCAGAGTTGATCGCGTGAAGTATGTAGGTATAGATAAGTCTGAATGTCGCTGCACATTAGGAGAACACATGATCTACCTTGTGCATGTGAGATAGCCAGGTATAAATATGATCCCCCTTCTATTCATTAGATGTTATTCAATGTTTGGTGGACTTAATTAACTTTTCATGATGATGGATCGGTTAACCTTCAGAATTATCTGTGAAACATGAAATAGAAGTGATAGTGATAAAGTTGATGAACTTGATGTACCTGGAAAAATTTCACTGTAAAGGTAAATTACGTGAATTGGTATCATCGACTACGTCGATGTGTCCACCTGTTGACAAGTTAAAACAAAGGGTGCCACCCGAAAAAGGCAAAAGTAAGATATCAAAAAGAGATAAATCAACTAAGCGTGATCATCTTGGTGGGAAATGTGGAATGCAAGTGTCGATGCAGTGGCACAAAAGCCATGTAGTACTGTAGACTTCTATAAAGTACAACAACTCGACACAGGTACAGTAACAAAGCTCACACCTCGACCATACAGTCAGCAAAGTTCAACAACCGAGAGTTCTTATTTCAAGGAATGGTTGCGTTGAAATTCACAAATTCATGAGATACATTATTACGTGGGTGAGGATGGTTAATTGTGGATATCGTGCAGTTTGCAGCTTAACTTGGAATGGGTGAGAATTTTGGGGCTTCATTCGTCAAGAGTGTGTGGTAGAGCTTCAAGAATTCATGTCTCATTACGAGATAATATAATGGTGACAAATTTTTGTTCAACAACTTATACGCAATGTATATGTGAACATGTTCAAACTTATATGGATATTGGATGACACTTCCAGAAATGGGATATGTGATTGCTATGAAATTTAAGCTGGTTTTGTCGCATTATCACTTAACCAATCAGAAACATTTTTCCACTTAGAAGTCCACCACAACACTCTATTTAGATCATCCGATGATAGTTATTGCATCTGTTTAATAACTGTCTTTTGTGCAGGTATTTAACTTCTCACTTAGATAGTTATTCCCATTTTATGCATTTGTTACCTTAATGTCATTTTTAATAATTATAAATTTATTATTTAACAGGTTTATTTAAAGCAAATTCCCTCCTATACACCACAAGTATTTGTGGAGAAATATTGCACAGAAGAAGCACGTCAGTGGGAATTTATTTACAATATCAGATCGACATTGGCTGAAGATATTTCCATGTAGTATAGATGAATATGTGTAAACTTGAAACTATTTCCATTCAATATGTAATAGATGAATATGTTGTAAACTAGAATGGTTGTTACAATGATATGTTACATGAATTGTTGTCCAGTATGTTTGTTTCTTTTACCTTTCACCTTATTCATGATTTCCATTGTCTTTATACTCTGTAAAACTCCTCCTGAATGAGAATCACTTTGTCCTTTACCGGGTTCTAAATAGGTGCAAGTGTGCAACTAAAATTTCATCATGGTAATTTTGTCTTCAAATTTTCATTTTGCACGTGTTTCCCAGCGTCGTTATGCTGATACACTATGTTGAAATGGGGTTGAATACATGCAGTATTTGATTCCAATTTGGTGCTATTAGCACTCACTTTCAACTGGAGGCGCAGAAAATAAAAAACTAGTGATATGTTGTGGATCATTTTTATTATATAAACGTATATTCTCAATTTCCAAATATAATGTCTCCCAAACTAAATTTTATAGAAAGAAAGAAAACAACGTCCCTGATTAATCTTATATTTCATTTAATCGGACAGGAAATTTTCTTATCAATGACTTTATTTATCCTTACTATCTCTAAAATGTTTAATTTATTACGTTGGAGTTATGCTTCCTAGTACATATGTATCCTTGAGTGAGATGAAATAGAATTATGTACAAGGATTTTTTTTTTTAATAATAATTAAAAAGAATGCTTGTGGCAGGTATGAATGCCTGCTCTCAGACTGTATGCTCAATACAGGTTGTAAATTCTTTTGATATAAGGAGGGGAAAGATGAAAAAAAAATTGCTAGGAGGATGATAATGTTTTTACTGTTAATTATTTCAACCATATTCGTTCTTGTTCTAATTATTATAAAATGCCTTGGTATTCTTCATGCAAAAGGCAGCGCAAAATTAAAATATCCAAAAGTACACAAATTAAAATTTCCAAATATATCAGTTCGGAAGGCACCAAATATCCAAAAGTACAAACAATTAAAATATCAAAATATATCAGATTCGAAAGTACCATAATATCCAAAACTAAAGTATCCAAAATACCTAAAAGGACCCATGAATTACATATCATTTACAAAAATACATGTCCAAACGTTATAAATAAATCCTAAGTCTTCTATTGCTCTACGATATGGTACTGTGTTGTAGCCAATCTCTATCCACCACCCCTACCTGACTTCGCAGCATCAAAATTAACTCATTAATGAGATGGCATGCCATCAGGTAAGATCAGATTGTCGGCAATCAGCTGTTCAGCAATTTGTTATTGCTGAATCGCTGTAATAAAAAAAATACATATCAATAATGAATTAAATTAATTAAAAATAAATATCAATAATACAAAAAAAATAATAATATCAAGATACGTTATTCACATGTGTCATCAACAGGATCGCCGCCATGCAGCTGCATGAGTGGCATGATCAGTAGGCTCAGCATCAGCTTCATGGACTAGTTTCTCATACGAAATGATGTATGGATGAGAAATTCTGCGAACATGCAGTCCATATAATCATTCGAGCAGACTACTTTGTCCTGCACAACTGCGCCGGCAAATCACTACTGCGCAACATATTGCGTAACATAATGTCCATTATCTGGTGTGGTCGTCTGACCACTACCTCTAACGGTAGCCCAGGAATGATTTGGACATGACCATATGCCGCAATACTCTGTCTGGCAGATGAGCATACATCTTCGGACAACGTATCCACCCTCGAATAAAGATACATCTCAAAAGGCCGCTTCAGTCGATGTTCTCATATGGTGTCCAACAGACCTCATCAACATAATCTCATCAAGAGCTTTCCTAATGGAAGAACAAACTTATCCCTTTAGGCTTCCATTTAAGTGCTCTAGGATAGTCTTCACATAACTATGCAGAAAGTCTACAACAATCTCTACAATATGTAGGAAATGCTCATTAGACCATGCCTGCACATATATAATAACATATCATAGTTTAGAATCATTATATAATAAAAAATAAAACAAAATAAACAATCATACAGTTACCTGTAAAAGTGTCAGATACCCAGAAACAGTTCTGGTTTGAGCATGCTGGGCTTCTCGAAGATTGTCATACAGATAAGCAAGAGAGCTGCACCCCATGCATATCCCACGCAGATTAAGGTTCGGAAGCACTCAAGATAGGCAACACTAATGCGTATCCACTCTTTATCGCTGAAGAGTGTGCAAACCGACCAAAACAAAAGAAATGCTCTCGCAGCATCTGCCAAGAGATGTTCACGTATACAACGTGATGGTAATACATCAGGTTGGGGTTCAGGTTGGTTCAGGTTGGGCTTCTTCACTGTTGCCGATGTAGCTCGTCGTCCTTGTGCCTTGCAGAAGCAGTTGGCCTAATACGACGACCTTCAGATTAGACTCCGCATTAGAAGATGCCCTCGTTAAGTATAACACGACCTCCTGTCAGTAAACATAGTGCGCACATATCTGCAAAACTGAAAATCATTTTAAAAAAGTAAACAGAGCAGCAGTTCAAATTCAGCAAGTACGTGATTCAGCACACGTACGTGAACGAATGTCAACCTTACGATAACTCAGTGTCAACGTATGTGAACGTGAACTGAATTCCTTCACTTACGTGAACATCAATTCACGTAAAAGTAACGTATTTTCAATTGACGTAACACATACGTGAACTGGTCACGTACAGTTTGGATTGAAATTTTTTCACGTACGTGAACTGAGTTCACGTACGTTCTGGGTTTTGACAAGTTTGGCGTACGTGAATCAGTTCACGTATGTTTCTGGTTTTGAAAACAAGTTTGCGTACGGAACTGAGTTCACGTACGTTTCTGGTTTAGGGAACGGAAGGTGTCTTCTTCATCAAAATGGAAATACTTTCCTTCAATTTTCAGACATTGTATTCTTAAATAGATAAAACAACAACAACATAAGACAACAAAACAAAGAATCATTATACTTACTTGATTGATGAGATGAAGATGTTTGACTGAACCTGGTTGATGATTGATGAAGATGTTTGAATGAAAATGGTGGATATGATTGATGAATAACGTGGTGGATGATTGATGAAAATGGTGGATGCTGATTGATGATATGATAGAATGAACAACAATGCCAATGCAGAAATGTAGATGAAGGAGGAAGAAGATGTTATGAAGAAGTAATGGTATGAAGAAGAGAAATAAAGGGAAGGGCATTTGGGCATTTTGATTTTTTTTTAAATTTTGAGGGGTGGAACCTAGCATTTTGGGGGTGTGGTTGGTAGCATTGTTGCATCATTTGGTTTTTGTTTTGTACTATAGAGGGGAATTAGCTCACATAATGTTGTGTTGTGCCTAACTCTGTACAACCATATGTTGTGTTGTGCCCTAACTTCAGTTGTCCACTGCCCTTATAATTCCTTTCTTCTACGCCCTTCGGACTACCCATCACATAATGCCGAATATTTCACTATTTACTTACACTTCTCAGTGCATCTATCTTTTTTAGATACAGATAAATTTTGGTTTAATTGTAGTTTTGGATTCTTTATTTTAGTTTAATTTGTAAAAAGTAGTCTTTTTATTTTATTTTTTTTTCAGTTTTAGTTTACTCAAATCAAAATTTGGTAACAAAGTTGATAAAATATTATTTTTTTATGTAATTATTTAAAGTACATCATGTTCAAAATCTCGTTTGTACAACAATGTTGTAATGAAATCTATGATCATAAATGTGTGTGATGCGACTTTAAAAATGTGACTTTATCAAATTTTAGAGACCAAATTTTATTTAGATGACTAAAAACTGAAGAGAATAATAATGGAAGGATTACTTTCGTGATTCAGCTAAAATAGAGGGATCAAAACTGCAATTAAACTAATATTTTTTATGCACTCAAAATATTATTTGGTCGAATTAAGATAATTTAAAAATAATATAAATTTTAATTATATAATTAAATTCAAGTTTAATCTGAATCATATAATTTATAATGTCGTTTCTTATAAGATTGAAGTATTTGTGTACTTATTTGATTAAAGTTAAGAAAACTAAGTGATTAAACTAACAATGAAGCCAAAATAAAATAAGATAAATTCTACTAGTTGCAATTTTAATTGAGATGTAGAGATAAATAGAGCTACTAAACACAAGATTCGAAACCTATGACATTGTTAAGTAAGTATATAGTATATAGTTGATGAGAACATGTTGATGTGGCAATGTAATTTAAACTTAGGAACATAAGCAAGTGTTAAACTGTAGAACCTTAGGGTTTGTATTTTGGGGAACAAGCTCATATTTATCGGGCAAGTGGGTTGAAGTGGGACCCATCTTTCAGAATGATATTAGTGGGATATTTTTCTTGGGTGATGAACAAGCTTATAATGTGGGGAATTGATATAGCCACTACTTGATGATGAGGAGGCACATGAATTTGAGGATAATAGGCCTTGTTGGATAACACTTTCTTTCAACTTTAACTTGTAGTCTTATAATTTATTACTTTTTGTCTACTTTTCTGACTCCTCATCTCACCATAAATTTAATATCTCTCTCTTCACTGGAACACTTGCTTATGTTTATGTATTGCCTCCCATCACATAGTTTTTTTATATGATTTAAAAAAATATTGGGAAGATCGAGAAATTATAATGATATTAAAGTCACAATAAAGTTATTATGAGAGAATTTTAATTCATATTTTTAATATTATATTATTAAATTTTTACTACTAACTTATATTTTATAGGATATATTTTTTTTAATGGAATTTATAGTTATAATTATGAATTTATACTTTTCATATATGCAAATGAAAAAGTTTACAAACTTTTTCATTTTAGTGTTATTTATTTTCACAAACATCTAATTATATTTCTGTGTATGTATAACATTTTTATATCACATTTTATATTATATAAAACTTTTTTAAACTTCGATTAAATGATAGCAATACGTTATTAGACATATATGTATAAAACTTTTGTTTATTAGTATTAGGCTATTTCAAAGTGTATTTTTTTTTTATCAATAAAAATTAGAGTGAGGAGAAAGTGTGTTAGGTAAGTAGAAAATAATTTTATATTTTATTAAACATTTACAATTAATCTATATTTGGTTGATTAATATATATGCTTTACTATTAAATTAAATTATTGGAAGTTGAAAATATATTATTGGTTCAGGTCTAAACAATAAAGCAATATAAAACCTAATTTATTTTCTTTAGTATGGTGTAGTACATGCTAAAGAAATTAAGGGTAGAATAGAACTTATAAAGTAGAAATGCAAAGCAACAGGTTTCTAGAAATTAAACAATAGGGAAAATAAATTTGTAATTAATATCCTCATATATGGCCCAGTCATGATCTTGCAGTAAAATACCTACTATTAAACCTGTTGGTTAAATTAACATTTTCCATGTCTGATGATAGGAACAAAGTTAATTAGATTCTATATAAAGTATCTGATTAAATGTGAGATAAATTTACTTTTTAAAATAGTCATAAATATATTTTATTGGTCTGAATATAATATATAATTAGTTAACAAAATTTAATATATTTTGATTTAAAATTTGAATTAATAATTTATTTTTCTTATTTAACTTTCTTTGTATTTAAATTGTAAAAAAATATTATATATATATATATATAATATAAGGTGTATGTGACATTTTTTATTTTATCTTCTAGCTTCACACACTTACTTTTCTTACTACTCATGCAGTTTATGCTTATGTATACACACATAACATGCTACACTCTCTAGTGATGAATTTTTATTATATGAATAAAATTAAATAATAAGTTACTTCAAAAGAATTTTCTTATCTCAACCGGTATTAGTATGGGGTTTCAATGTGCATTAATTGAAAGTAGATAACATTGATATATATTCTCCACATACTTTGAATTGACTTCTATTTTTTTTTTTTTTTTTTTATGAGTTGGCATAATAAAGAGAACTAAATTTCACACATGAATGCAAGTTTAACATGGCCTTGGAAACTTTTCTTTCCCATTTGCTATTTTCTGTGGGACTATGCAATTCAATTTAATATTTTTATATTTTTTATATATTTGCAAACAAATAAAACAAAATTTAATACCTATAATGGTACACTTGGCATCACCCCAAGACATAGTAAATAACTAAAAGCAAAAATTTTGATTCTCATATCTCCTTTTCCATTCTATTCACTTTTAGGAATCAACTTTCATTTTCAAAAAGTACTAAAAGGTTTTGAAAGGTGGATGAACGGTTGAACACAACATATAGTGCACATTTACCCTAGTAGAATAAAGGGAAACAATGTGAGGATTCAAAAAAGTCTTTTCTTATGTGTGGTTTATATTCATTTTTTTTTTCTATCAAAAGAAGGAGAAAGTGCATGTAAAATAATTCAAAAGTGACAAGACTCAAGGAATATTTTGGCACATAGAAAGTTAGGATGGAGTGATTGAAAAATCAAGGGTGTGTTTAAGGTAGTATTCTAAACAATAGTACATTTGATACAAAAATAGTGGGTTATTACTCCCACAGTTAGAGATATTTTTGGTTATGGGTAAACATGTGAACTCATTTATTTAAATAAATTTAATTTACATTTTGATTTAATTAATTTAAATTTGGATCTAATTTAAACTAATCTATTAACATTACATTATATATATTTTCTATTATTGATGTATAATTACAAAATAGTTATTGAATTAAATTTGAGAATTTGTTGTTAATTTAATTGATTTAAGTGTTTTGTTGTGTTTTTAGATTTATTTTAAGTATTGAATGATATTTTGTGATAAAATTTTATGATTTTTGAGATGTACAAGTATTTAAATTATTTATTTTAGTATTTAAATTTAATTACATTTTTAAAATAAAAAATATTTTTTTTTCTTTATGACTCGTGACCCCAATTCAACTTAATCCGCTCATAATCAAGTTAGCTTCATTCAAGTTTGATCTAAAAATCATGGTAGAGAATTCAACCAACCCAAATAAAAGTGATCGGTTCGAGTATCAGGTTTGACCAAAATTGATCCAACCCAACTCATACATCCCTAGTCACGATGTCAAACTTAAAGTATTGTTGCTACCATTGTTCTCAAATATGTCTTGTATGTTGGGAAATCTGGAGGAGTACGTGAGCAACAACATATCAAATGTTCTCCGATCACAAGAGACTTTGACACTATATCTTCATCAAAAACTATAAAATATTATATATATGGGTCGTCTCTCTTATATTTCTAACAATTATTTCATTTATATTCAATGTGTAACTTAATTTACATTTGAATCCAACATTGTTCTACTTGTATATTTTTGAATTAGTGTCCTATGTTGTTGCCGCAACACCATGCTTCATCATTCCTCCCATTTTTTTGTGAAATCTATTTTAACTGTAATTCTCTGTGTCCCACCTCGAAATCAAATTTTTAAAGTATTTTATCATGAATTGCAACTGACTGCAGCCTACTGTCAACAGACTCTAATTATAGTGCAGTCAAATAATCTAGACTATCCAATCAAAATCAGAAAATTTAAATTTTACATTTAAATTTTACATTTAAATTTTAAATTTAAAAATTACTAAATTTACCATGCAAGTAACTGTGGAAAATCCATGTTCCTTCATCACCTTATCTCCCTGTTGTAGCTACAATTTTCAGTCACTTTTTTAGAAGTATATAACACACACACCTAACTTGGTTAGAATTACAACCAAAGTCACATGTTGCTTCTAAGTGGTCTATAAATTTCTAGAAAAATAAATTGAAAAAACTTAAATTACATGCACATTCATCTCTCAAATCATAAGTAATAAATGTCAAGAAGAATTTTAGAAAGAAAAAAAGGCAATCAAGAAAAAGATGAAGAAAAAAAAAAGGCACGTGATCCATGAGATAATGTCTCAACAATGCAAAGCCAGCTATACTTGCCTAACACTCACAGCTCATATCCAAAAAGATTTTTAAAGAGGATCTTATTAATAATAATAATAAAGGGTATATTGTAATGTTAGTACCTCATGTCATGGTTGCAATTAATTAAGTAATATACATATATGAATGTACTTTGATATGATTTAATTAACATAATTTGGATCTTCTTTTTTACTAACTTTGTTTGTGTGATTTAACTTTAATTTCCTAACTTGGAAGCTATTATGTTATTATCAATGTGCTGTATGTTACCAAATTTGTCAAAGAAAAAAGTACAAAAGAGAAAGTTAGAGTTAATAGAGACCCACACTCATGTCATATCCCACGTGGGTGCATAACATGCACATGGTCATGAGACATTCTTGTCTAAATCACAACCTTCATCAACTAACCATTTTTTTTTTTTATAAGCTGACTCAACAAAGTCTCATCAAGCCGTTTTACTCAAGCTTTAAGCTATTTGGCTTGTTTTCAACTTCATATATGCACACCAATGTGCTTTTTTTGTTAAATAGTACCACCCATTCGTATTTAATTAAGATCGGTCTAACATATTTAATGGTCTAAAGTAAATTTTGTAGTAAAAACTTTTAAATAAAAAATAACATTAGACTTATAAAAAATAATCAAATTTTATTGTATATAAGTTAAAATTTGAGTTAAAACATATATGAGGTATTTATTGTGACCAATTGAGCTATGTGAACATTTATGTAATTAATTTGTCATATTATATTTATAATTAAATTAAATTTCTTATGTTTTTTACCTTAAATTTTGGAGGTGAATGTTTATCCAACTTTCTATTTTTTTAGCTTTTTTCTATATTTTAATTTCGGATAATGTAAATACAATTATGGTTGTAGAGTCCAAATTATTAATATGATTTT
>PGTU02014423.1:0-14595 GCA_002896215.2 Cicer echinospermum
TAGTTCTTGGTGTAGAAAATGTTTATGTGTTGAGTGTGTTTTAAAGAAAATTTGTTTTGTGATAAAAAAATGTTTTGACAAAATAGAAAAATAAAATAGTTTAATTTGAATAAATACCTTAAAATACGAGTTTTAAGACGAATCAGGTTGTGCAACTTGTGTCCCAAAACTCAAGGAATAAAGAAGATGTCACATCTAATTTAATCCTCTAAAAATATTTTATTGTTCTCGATTTTTAAATTGAGTTTCAAAACCATCAAGTAGTACAACTTGTGTTTTAATAACTCGAAGATAAAAGAAGTTACATCTAATAAATAAATCGATTTTAGATTAGTTCATTAAGATAAATAAATGAATAGATAAATAAATAAAGAGAGTTTTAGGACTATCAAGTTGTACCACTTGTGTCCTAACAACTCAAAGATTAAAAGATGTCACATCTAATTAATCTTTTAAAATTCGATTATAAATATTCTTTGCTTTTTAAAAAAAATTGATGTTAAATATGAAATAGGTTGTTATAATTCTGCAAAATAAGTCAGTAGTAAACACCAAATGGTAAAAAAATACATGGAATTTGTAATATGATTATTAATAATAAACATTTTAATAGAAAACATATTCAATGTATCTTTCAACATAGCTTTCGGTAAATAAGTGATTGAACACCTAATAATATAAAGTAATTCCATCTTTCAATAAACAGTTTTAGCTTCCAATTAGTAATATAAAAAAAGCGTGTAAAAAGGCCTTTTAAAAATTTTAATAAGAAGCTTTTAGAGCGCTTATGTGTGAAAGCGCTGTAAGGCATTCATATAACTAATACACACACGGAGGTCTTTACAGCACTTTTTGGGAAAGCGTGTAAAAGAGCTTTTAAAAATTTAAACTAAAAAGCTTTTAGAGCGCTTTACAAAAAATAAGCGGCTGTAAAAGGCTTATAAAAAGCGCTGTAAGGGTTACATATATATAACAGTTACCTCTTCAGTTCCTCTTCATTACGTAAACTTCACTATCATCTAACTTCATTTCTTCTTTCTTTTGCAAACCCTATCATCCCGTCCATTACGAACCTTATTTCCACGATCATCTCCTTCGTTTCGAACCTTATTTCCATCCAAGATCATCTCTCCCATTTCACACAATATATTTTCATTGAAATACGTAACCCTCATTACGTATTTCTTCAATATCCTATTTCTTTGAACCATATTTCTGTGAACTTTCTGCGTTCCCTCTTTCTTTACATTTCATCTTTCTTCGAACCATTATTCAGGTATTGATGTTATAAATTTTTTGTAATCATTAAAATGCATGTTGAGCTTTTTAAGATATACTGATACATGTTTGAGTTTGTTTATAATAATGCATGATGCATGTTGAGCTTGTTGATGATATACTAAAGTGCATGTTGAACTTGTTGTAGTTAAATGGATACAAACAAAGATTAGAAGTTCAAAATGAAGAAGTTGGCACCTCTAAGACTTATGAAAAAGAAGTCAAACGTGGTGCAACTATCATGCAAAAGGTGATTAAAGCACGGGAGTAGTGGCATTAAATTTGAGGTATACTATACTTTGTTTGCTGTGTGTTTTTTTTATCTTTTTTTAGGGTTTAGGGCATGTACTTACTATATGAGTTTATTAGGTTGGCTGGAACGAGAGTGGTCAGCCAGTTGACCCCAACAGCTCCATGTTTGTAAGCTATATTGGGGCTGTTGTTCGTCAAAATGTCCAATAACAATAGACAACTAGAGAGATAAGGCGTTGAAGGATGCCAAAAGATATCATCTGGAATGACATTCAAGTAAATATTTTGATCTACTCTTTTGTCATTTATAATTTTTTTTCTGTAAAATACATTACTTATAATTGTTTTCATTGCAGACCACTTTTGTTCTTGATGAGGAACGAAAGTCATATGTTTGAGAGTTGCTGGGAAAATCCATCGTGGATTTAGATCCCATCTCTCAAATTTCTATCTAAAAGATAGAGAAGGAAACACAAATGCTGAACCTCCAAAGATATATCAACATTATATATCAAAGGATGAATGGAGTGCATTTGTTCCAAACGTTCTGACCCGGCGTTTGTCGTAAGTGATTAATTTATTAGCATTTGTGTTTTATTATTCATATTCGTAGCGTATTTTAAACTTTTACACAATTGCTATTTTTTTTTTATATAGAATATTAGTAAGGCAAATCGCGAACGGGCAAGCAACCCAAAACACCCATACAAGAAATCACGTATGGGATATGCACGCCTTGAACAACAAATTGTAAGTAATTAAACATCACTTTTATATAATGAAAGTAATTTGTATTATAAACTATAGTGTGTAACTAATTTGTATTATTTTGTTTATGATTTAACGAATAGAGAAAAAGACACCAAGCCGATCAACCCTTGGGTCGTCATATATTGTGGAAGGAAGCGCGTGTTAATAAAGAAGGAGTGGTTGATAATGAAAATGTCAAGAAAGTTGTAGAACTTTGTGTAAGTATATTATCACTTTTAATATTTTTTAATATTGTATTTTAAAAATGCTATTGAACTTATCTTTTTAATGTTACATGTATTTTAGGAAATTATTGAACAAAGTTCTGAAACTCAAGAGGGCAACAAGGATACGTGCAGGGACATTCTTGGGAAAGTGTTTAATGTCCCTGAGTATTTCGGTCGAGTGAGGGGGAAAGGATTTGGCGTAACTCCCAAAAGCTTTTTTCCTCAAGAGAAGCGCCAAAAACCTTCCAACGAGGAAGTATTAGAGAAGCTCAGAATCCTATCGGAGCAAGTGGCACTCTTGGTGAATACGAATAAAGACAAGCAACTTCGGTTCAGCTCCAACCTGAAATACAAATGGAGAGTGAAACCGGGAGTTGCAACGTCGGTTTGAAGAGTATTCCCGAGGTAATTAATTACTTACTACTTACTTGCTTATGTAATTACTTATGTATTAAACAAACTTATATATATAACTGTACTTATGTTTTAACTATTGATGTAGGGTGTCACTACATGTGTCCTATACTTGTCCTCGCCGACTCAACGGAAGGTGGGAAAAGGAATATTGGTACATACTTCGGGAGAAGTATTGCACAATATTCGATCCCCGCGGCCATGTCAAAGTATCGCCTACGGTTGCTTTCGAACCAACTGCACCGTTGCCCATACCGGACAACGATGGAGATATGAAGTTCTTAAGCGACGCTATTGGCAGTTACGTGGCATGGCCCACACACCTTGTTGCCCTCCAAAAAAAGATTCCAAGGACAAATCAGTTACATCTCCCGAAAAGGTTTGTCACATTTATTGCCTAAGGTTTTTCATTTTTTCAGATTCAATAAACTAACATTTTACCTCATTTTTGTAGGTCCAAATAAATAAACCACCCCTACAGCCAAAAAAAGGCAGCAAACCTCAAAAATTGGAGGTTAATAGGGCTGCCAAACTACAAGGCTGAGGGTAATAAAGTGCCAAACTTGCAGCAACAAAAATCTGGATCGGGGAAAATCGGTCGCTGCTGCTGCTGCTCCTAATAAAAGTCAGCCACGCCTTGGTAAATACGGGGCGTGTCTTGACATCCAAATAAAAGGAACATGGGCAGCAGCAACGATTCGCCCATCGTACAAATGAATAAAGACATCTTTGGAGATGAGTATATTGAATACCCTCGAAAAGGAGCACATGTACGAACTTCTCGAACATAAGGAGCTGAGTGCTACTGTAATCAGCTTGTACATAAGGTAAAAAATACTTTTAATTGCATTTATTTGTAATTAATTAAATGTATTGGTAATTAATCTAGTTTAAAATTTTCATTGAAGGTTTTTGTACGAGAAGGTCGTGTGCACGAAGAAACTGTCAAATAAATACTCATTCTTGTCTCCACATAAGATGTCGATGTGGAAACTCGATCCAGAGAATGTAAAAAACTACATTGTAGATATGTTTTTAGGAAATAAAGAAAGTGATAAATTGTTCTTGGCACCATATAATTCAGGGTACGTAATTTTATCTTTTTAATTGATGAGAATCTAATTTATTAGTTGTCTATAAACAAAATTGCTTAACCAATTTTTTGTTGTTGTAGGGCACATTGGGTGCTATTTGCAATCAATGCGGTCTCTGAAGTGATATACTATTTGGATCCCGTGCACGGCAATTACACCAATCACCCCGAAATAAAGACTATGCTCGACACGTAAGTAATATTCATTTATTTCTTACATATATATATTATATATATATATATATATATATATATAAATATTCATGCTCTAATAATCACATTTATTCATTCGATAGTGCCTTAAAAGTTTATCGAGCTCAAAGAGGTGCTAAAGTGTCGAAGCAGAAGTCTAATAACATTACATGGATCTCAATAAAGTGCCCTCGTCAAACAAATAACATTGACTGTGGGTACTACATATTGAGATTCATGAAGGAGATTGTTGAGAAGAATAAAACTATTATCCCAGAAACGGTACGGTATTTGCATTATATGATTTTCATATATAAATTATCTATATATTTGATACTAACTTAATATAATATGTTCAATTTTTATATTGCAGTACTTTGCCAATTCCAGTCCATCATATTCTGAGGAAGATCTGATGGAATTAAAAGAAGAATGGTGTCAGTACGTGCTTGACATGAAAATTATTTGATTTTCTGGGAAATAGCTTGCTGCTGGGCAAGGGATCTGAATATTATATGGTAGCTAGTGCATATAATGTATATTCTGTTAGTTATTATATGTAAATGATCATAGGACACAATATATGAACATGCATATGGATCTGAATGTAGTTTAGGTTGTAAATTAGGTTATATATATATACGTATCTGAATGTAGGTAATTAGGTTGTAAATTAGGTTGTATATATGTATCTGAATGTAGTTACTTAGGTTGTAAATTACAGAGTTACATATATGTTAATAAAGTTACAGAGTTCTGATTTCTGTTCTACTGATTGTGTGAACTGCCTATGGTATTTGAATATGTTTTGTTGTTGTGTGCACTGATTGTGAAGTGATTTTGGATCAAAATAATTTTGGATACAAAGATAAAAGACAGCGTTTTTTTAAAAAAAATGCCATAAAAAGCTTAAAAAGCGCTTTTCATTTCAAATAATTAATTTACAGCGTTTAAAAAAAAAAAACACACATTTTACAGCGCTTTTTTTACAAAGCGCTGTAAAATGTTGTTCTAAAGCGCTTTAATGGTGCACCTTTTACAGCGCTTTCGTGAGAAAACGCTGTAAAATGTACAAGAAAAGCGCTGTAAAATGCAGACCCATAATATGAAATTATGAGTGGGCATTTTACAGCGCTTTTTTGAGAAAGCGCTGTAATATGCACACCCATATATGAAATTATGGGTGGGCATTTTACAGCGCTTTCTCAAAAAAGCGCTGTAATATGCCCACCCATATATGAAATTATGGTTGGGCATATTACAGCGCTTGTTTGAGAAAGCACTTGTAATATGCCCACCCATATATGAGTTTATGGGTGTGCATTTTTAGAGCGCTTTTTTGAGAAAGCGCTGTAAAAATGCACACCATAACGCATATAATGGGGTGCATATTACAGCGCTTTTTGTGAAGAAGCGCTGTAAAATGTGCATACAAGCGCGCGTTGTATTTACATGTTTTATAGCGCTTTTTTTAAAAGCGCTGTTGTATCATTTACAGCGTCTCGTTTCCACAGCGCATTTTTTTGAAAAAGCGCTGTAATATGCATTTTTTTCGCGTAGTGTACGAGTACCATCTACCCATGACACAAATTTTTACCATATTGTTGTGGATATCTTTTGTAGGTATCCAATAGGTACGAGTCAAATTGTCATCCTCATATCCAAATTAGGTATGCATCTTTGTTAAACAGTCAAGTAGATATTTAGATACCTATATGGTACAATAGTCTGATATCATATATGGCAGAGGGCAAAGGGATCCCTCGGGGTAGGATTTGTTGGTTCAGACTATGTTGCTTATATGGACGGCATAAGGTCTACAAAAAGATGTTTCTATCCTTACAACAGGAGGAACTTTAGTTCAATTCATTTTGATTATGTCTACAATTGAAGAATAGTACATAGTAGTAGTTGAGTTTGTCAAAGAGGCTTTATGGTTACAACAGTCAAGTGAATATTTAGGTGATTAAATGGTACAATGGATCATGGAATCATATTTAGAAATGGACAGATAGATTCCTTAGTGATAGGATATGTTGATTTTTTGACTATGTTGGTGATATGGAAGACATAAGATAATAGAATGTCATTATTCTTGCAAGAAGACCTATTTGGTGGAAATCATGAGATCAATCCATTGTGGCTATGTCCACAACTAAAGCCTAGCACATGAAAATTATGGATTACAATTGTCTTTTTCAAAATATAAAACGACCACGGTTTGTTCTAAGTGACAAAATAAACAATGTAATATTTACACAATATTTTTATTTTACCTCTTTTTACTATTTCACTTTATAATGTTCATCAAATTCAAAAGTTACCACTTATTTATTTGAAATGATTTTCGTGTAATAATTAAAATATATAAATATTTCGTAGAAAAATTAAAATTAAAATATCAACATTCTTATGTATCGAATAATAAATTCATTTGTGCAACAGCAATGTCACATTTGCTTATTTCACACAAATTAACAAAAAAAAAAGTACTATAAATAAAATAATGTGAAATAATAATTTTATTAAATTACGTTATCATATATTGAAGTATATATCCACCATTATAAAAAATACAATCAAATCAAATGACTTATTAGAGAAGGCTATCAAAAAGGCTATATGGTTTATCAAAAGCTATTGCAGGCTATTTGGTTGAATTGTGACAATCAAAGTATTATTAATTTTACAAAATAATCAAGTATATCATGTTAAGATCAAACATATTAATATTAGATTTCACATGATCAGAAAGAATATTGTATTTGGATTTATATTACTGGAAAAAGTTCATACTTTAAAGAATGTCGTTGATATGTTGATCGCCAAGCTAGTCACCAAAGACAAGTTCAAGTATATATTGGACTTATAACATAATTTTTTAGTGTTTAGTAGGACTCGAACTCCCTAACTGCAAGGATATGAAAGTCAAACATTTCATCTTCAAAGGGGTATGATATTTTCTAAGGTGGGACTTTCTGGTACAATTAACATTGTCATCTTGACCTCAGTGGTAGATTTTCCCGAAAGCGGGTAAGAGCCACTGACATCCCTAGATTTTAAAAAAATCTAGCCTTATATGTTTGAGAAACTAACACCGCCTTCTCCTCTTTGTCCCTCTCTCAGTGTCACTTGGTCTTGATTCTCATTCTATCTCAATGTGCTTATTATATTCCCAGATTCTTACTCTTTTTCTCTTATACTTAAATAATTTTTCTATGTAAATACAGTAAAAAATAAAATAAAACAAATGTAAATGGTTCTTTTGCAACAATCTTCTTCTCTTTACCTCAATGTAAGAGATTATGCAATTGTTCTTAAATCACAATCCCATTAACCATATTAGAAATTATGCAATTGAAGATATAAAAGAAAATGAGGTGCTAACATTTTTTATAATTTATATTGATAAAATATAATAAAATTAATACAACAAGTTCTATATATAGATAAACAAGTTAAATTATAATATTTTAGTTAATACTTGTCGCTCCCCCGACTTTTGTGTAAGATCTGCCACTGCTTGACCTTAATATTAAAGTACAAGTTGTACAGTGTAAACCTAATTTTGAATCATATTAGAAATGTACTGTAATTGCTCTACACTTGGAGTTGTAAACACAATTTGACTGAACTTTGTGATCAAACATCGCGTATGTGCTCTTTTATAATTTTGTATCTTTACTCTTATTAATTATAGTTATTTTTCTAACTGATCCCTATCGTGATTCGTTCCAAGAAAAAGATGGCATCATTTATGCTTGATTATAACTCTCAACTTGTAATTAACATTCAAATCTTATCTCTTCTGTTTCTTGGAAAATTAGAAATAGTTCGACGAACAATATAAAGAATAATGCTAACACATATTATTTTTTAAAATATGACTTTTGTTGTTTCAAATATTTACCATGAACACAATCATTGTGCTAATAGAGTTGCCTTAATTAGTATTATATTTCAAGTTTTTATTAGTGGAAAAGTAATACTTCATGGTATTAGGGAAAACTTTAAACACAATAGGATCGGTCTTCTATACTATAGGTTTATATGATTATTCGCGGCAGTTTTGGGTTTATGCCTCTTCCCACTGCTTCCTCCTATTTCTTATGTTTTTCCTTTTTTGTTTTGTTGATACATTGATAAGAGATGTAATGATTATTGTTGTGAAATGTATGTGAATATAAACATGTTGATACCTTTCCACTTTTTCTTTGTTTTGCAAATATATATATATATAATATAGTATATATATATATAAAATTAGATTATGTCAAAAAATTAAAGTATGGATTTTCCATTGACCTCATGTCCAATCACTATACTTCAATTTGATTGTAGTTCGATGTATTTTTAGTCTAAAAAAATAAATGTGATGGGAAGACGATAAAACAATTTCAAACATGAAAATGCCAAAAATAATAATTACTATACATAGGAAGATAACAGATTTAATTAATAGTTACAAGATTCTTAAGCAAAATTAAGACTCAAGTAACACATCTTGTGATAAAAGTGAATATAAATCCACTATTAAATAAATAATATTACATTATGATATATTAATATAATTTTTTATTTATAGCATAAAAACTTAGCTACGGCTACGTCCACTAAATCCGGAAGATTCCACCCAAATCCAAGAATATCATATATTCGGGTATGTTGAAGTAATCGACTTTTCAATATATGTCTCTTAATCACTGACTTTTTAATTGTATTTGACCTCATCATGTTACTTTTCTCTTTATGAGCCAAGAGCTTGAAAATACATGAACCGAGAACAAATAAATAATTTCATTTGTCAACTTTTCCTATAACACAGAATTTATAAATAAATAAAAAGTGACATAGTAAAACATGCAAAGTAATAACAATAATAGTTACATAATTTTTATATTAAAGTAAAATTTTTGGAAACTATGTGATATAGAATAAATTCATGTTTAAAAATAACTATCACATTGATTGGTAAATATAATTTGTTTCTACAATAACTTATTACGTGCAGGTGAACTAGGCAATCTGGTGTTCCAGGGATTCCACCAAATCTGGTATGCAGGTGATTCCACCAAATCTGGTATGCAGGGATCCACCAATCAGGTATGCCAGGGATTCCACCAAATCCGGTATGCCAGGGATTCCACCAATCACAGGAATTCAGGGATTCCACAAACTCGGGGATTCCAGGAATTCACCAACTTCGGGAATTCCAGGAATTCCACCAATCCAGGAGTACAGGATGTTGAAGCAATCTAAAGATTCAGTGCATTTACTTCCATCGTCGACTCTTCGTTGTATTTTGCTTAACGCCATTTTTCTCCTTTACATCGTTAGCTGAAAACACTGCACAGATTAACTATTATATTGCGTAACATTTTCTTGCAAATATAAATTTATTTAAACACAAAACTAATGCAAATACAATAATAATAATATAATAATAATAATAAATAATACTAACTATTAATAATAATAAATAATAAAATAATAATAATATCATAATACCTTTTGAACATTCTATATTTCAAAAGTATTTTTCAGAATTAGAAAACTATGTTATGTAATGCGTGAGTTGCAAGAATATAAAGCAAAGTTTGATTAAGGAATGATTTATTTTATTTAAATATTTGTGAGAATAAAAGCACAATGTATTCTCATCATTCTAGAGACCGAGATTGTTTCAGCCAGTCCTAGGCTTTCCTTCTAGAAGAGATCAAACCACCATGGTATTAACTAGGATGACAAAGGCTACTTTGAAACATTTACTAAACAAAAACTATATCAAATTTGATTGTCAATGCTAGATATTGAAATTTGTAAAAAAATGTACTCTATATATAAGAGAAGATTATGCAGTGGATAAGCCGATAATGAATTAATTAAATGCTTAAATAATAATAATAATATATTAAATATAATATTGAATGCCCATATAATATTTTTATAACTACCTGTTAACTTTTAAACATTCTTGGTTAAAAAGTGTTAAGTATCTTAAACTTTTTGTATGGATTATTACCATAAAATATATATAATTTTTTTTGGATCGAAATATTGTATATGTTGTTTGTATCCAATTCTTCACATATATGTAATTTTTTATTAGATTTTTAATTTATTTTGCACTAACATATTTCAATCATCATTTGGAATTTGGTGTATATGTTAATGAAACATTTAAATGATAAACATCATTTAATAAGAAATAATATATAGTACTTCTAGACTATTAGTAAAAATACTATTATATGTGTTCTATAGTTTTGTATTCAATATTTAATAGAAAAATTTAATTTCTAATTATTAAATTATCATTTATTTGCATAAATACATCTTTCAATCATAATTGGAAATTCCAGTATATATTAATAACATGTAAGTCAATTGATAACACATGAATATATGTCTATATATAAAAGTATTTCTATTTGTAATTATTAATAATTTATTTGAAGATGATATTATTGTATGCATATACTAAACATATCTATATATTTTTATTATTTTTTGACTCAAGCTTAAATTTATATTGAAATTTCGTTATTATATTTCTACATTTTTCAAATAAATGTTTGTTATTAGCATGATGCATCACTATTAAATGCAATATATTAGTTATATTTTAAGTTATTAATTATAATTAATATATTTTCTGTTAAAAAATAAAAAATAAAAATAAGAATATTGAATTTCAATCTTTTGGACTTAGTTATCTCTAGAATAAAATATAAGAAAATGAGTATTGGAGAAATTAACGTTTGATTTTAAATTTAGACTAAATTAACATAACTTTTTAAAATATTATTTTGCTATATTTCATTATGAAGGAGAATATGATATGATTTGTGAAAAATTATATCATAATGTTTTTTTTTTAATCTTTGTTGAAATAGTTGTTTTTTTAATGTTATTAACACGTGAAAATAACTAATAAATTTTAAATTATTTATAAACAATTATTTCTATTATCGATAAACTTGGTGGTTGTCCATCTTATTGTATTCAATCTCGCAACTTCATGTGTATGGTCTATGATTTTCTGACAGTGTTAATTATGCATAAGAACGTGTGTGTGTGTGTATTTTTCTTGTAAGATGTGTATGGTATGTGATTTCCTGACAATGTTAATTATGCATGTTATAACGGATTATGTGTCTGGCGTGTCAGTTACTTTTTTAAAAAACTCAATCGTTTTTCTTAAATCCAAAATCACCATCATATACCACTTTCACATATTTCCCACACTTCTTGCTCTGCTCTCTCTCTCTCTCACGGCCTAAATTTCGAGTTTTTCTCAATTCAATGGAGTCGCCACCAAAATTGGTTTTAAAATAGGAAAATATTAGGAAACCCTTAAAAATATAAAAAATTGTATGTTAAACCAGAATTTGTGAGTTCGGGAGTCGATTATGCGTAGAAGGTACTTAGCACCCTACGATATCGCTAAAAAACGGTTACATATAATTAATTGTGCAAATTATATCAACTTAACTATATTATTTCTCCTTAATTATTAAATATGGGTATAAGATTGTTTTTTTATAAATGTGATTTTGAGATAAAGTGTGTTAAAAATTGTTAGAACAAAAAAGCAGAAGTTTTTATTAGTGTGCTTGACAGAGTGTGATTTGTCTAGTATATCCATGGTGCGATGGAGAAATCAAAGCTACGTAGTTCTTGTGTAGAATGTTTATGTGTTGAGTGTGTTTTAAGAAAATTGTTTTGTGATAAAAAATGTGTTGACAAAATAGAAAAATAAAATAGTTAATTTGAATAAATACCTTAAAATACGAGTTTAAACGATCAGGTTGTTGCAATTGTGTCCCAAATAAGGAATAAAGAAGATGTCACATCTGAATTAATACTCTAAAATATTTTATTGTTCTCGATTTTTAAATTGAGTTTCAAAACCATCAGTAGTACAACTTGTGTTTTAATAACTGAAGATAAAAGAAGTTACATCTATAAATAAATCGATTTTAAGTTAGTCATTAAGATAAATAAATGAATAGATAAATAAATAAAGAGAGTTTTAGACTATCAAGTTGTACCATTGTGTCCTAACAACTCAAAGATTAAAAGATGTCACATCTAATTAATCTTTAATTCGATTATAAATATTCTTTGCTTTTAAAAAAAATTTATGTTAAATATCGAAATAGGTTAAATAATTCTGCAAAATAAAGTCAGTAGAAACACACACAAAATGGTAAAAAAATACATGATTTGTAATATGATCTATTAAATAAATAAACATTTTATAGAAAACATATTCAAATGTAAAATCTTTCACATAGCTTTAGGTAAATAAGGATTGACAAAACTCTAAATAATATAGAGTAAAATTCCATCTTCAATATAAACAGTTTTAGCTTCCAATCTAGTAATATAAAAAAGAGCTGTAAAAGAGCTTTAAAAATTTAACTAAAGAAAGCCTTTAGAGCGCTATGTGTGAAAGCGCTGTAAAAGGCATTATATAACATAATAACACACGGAGGTCTTTACAGACTTTTTTGGGAAAGCGCTGTAAAAGAGCCTTTTAAAAATTTAACTAAAGAAGCCTTTAGAGCGCTTACAAAATAAGCGCTGTAAAAGGCTTATAAAAAGCGCTGTAAAAGGGTTACATTATATATAACAGTTACCTCTTCAGTTTCCTTTCATTACGTACAACTTCACTATCATCTCAACCTTCATTCTCTCTCTTTACTTTTCAAATCCTATCACCCTGTCCATTACGAACCTATTTCCACGTCCATCTCCTTTCGTTTCGAACCTTATTTCCATCAGATCAGCTCTCCCATTTCACACAATATATTTCATTGAAATATGTACCCTCATTACGTATTGCTTCATATCCTATTTCTTTGAACCATATTTCTGTGAACTTTCTGCGTTCCTCTTTTCTTTACATTATCTTTCTTCGAACATTACTCAGGTATTGATGTTATAATTTTTTGTAATCAATTAAAATGCATGTTGAGCTTTTAAGATATACTGATACATGTTGAGTTTGTTTATAATAATGCATGATGCATGTTGAGCTTGTTGATGTTATACTAAAGTGCATGTTGAACTTGTTGTAGTTAAATGGATACAAACAAGATTTAGAAGTTCAAAATGAAGAAATTGGCACCTCTAAGACTTATGAAAAAGAGTCAAACGTGGTGCAACTATCAATCAAAAGGTGATTAAAGCAGGAGTAGTGGATAAAATTTGAGGTTATACTATACTTTGTTTGCTGTGTGTTTTTTTTAATCTTTTTTTAGGGTTTAGGGCATGTATTTACTATATGAGTTTATTAGGTTGGCTGGAAGAGAGTGGTCAAGCCAGTTGACCACAGTCCATGTTTGTAAGCTATATTGGAGCTGTTGTTCGTCAACAGTCAATAAAATAGACAACTGAGAGATAAGGCGTTGAGGATGCCAAGATATCATCTGGAATGAATTCAAGTAAAATTTTGATCTACACTGTTTGTCATTTATAATTTTTTTCTGTAAATACATTACTTATTGTTTTCATTCAGAGAACTTTTGTCTTGATGAGGAAGAAGTCATATGTTTTGAGAGTTGTGGGAAAATCTCGTGGATTTAGATCATCTCTCAATTTCTATCTAAAGATAGAGAAGGAAACACATGCTAACCTCCAAAGATATATACATTATATATCAAAGATGAATGGAGTGCATTTGTTTCAAACGTTCTGAACCGACGTTGTACGTAAGTGATTATTTATTAGCATTTGTGTTTTATTATTCATATTCGTAGCGTATTACTTTTTTACACATTGTATTTTTTTTTAATATAGAATATTAGTAAGGCAAATCGCGAAGGGAAGCAACACAAAACCCATACAAGAATACGTAGGGATATGCAAGCTTGAACAACAATTGTAAGTAAATTAAACATCATTTTATATAATGAAGTGAATTTTGTTATAAACTATAGTTGTATAATTTGTATATTTGTTTATGATTTTAACGAATTAGAGAAAAGACACAAGCGATAACCTTGGGTGTCATATATTGTGAGGAAGCGCGTGTAATAAAGAGGAGTGGTTGATATGAAAATGTAAGAAGTTGCTAGAACTTTGTGGTAAGTATATTATCACTTTAATATTTTTTAATATTGTATTTTTAAAAATGCGTATTGAACTTATCTTTTTATGTTCATGTATTTTAGGAAATTATGCAAGTTCTGAAACTCAAGAGGGCAACAAGGATAGTGCAGGGGACATTCTTGGGAAAGTGTTTAATGTCCCTGAGTAATTCCGTGTCGAGTGAGGGGGAGGTTTGGCGTAACTCAAAAGCTTTTTTTCCTCAAGAGAAGCGCCAAAAACCTTCCAACGAGGAAGTATTAGAGAAGCTCAGAATCCTATCGGAGCAAGTGG